>JAPFFP010044404.1:0-12446 GCA_026153255.1 Solanum medicagineum
CCTCTTAAGCATTTAAAATCACATATCGCCTATTAACACGAGATTCAAACACTTTCAAGAATTGACGCTAATTTGACAAAACCATAACATGATTCATTTACATAGCATTAGTAAATGTAAAATGTGGGGTGTTACATGGTAAGTGCCTTTACGTGCCAAGGAGAGATCTATGTTTCATGCCAAATAATACGAAATCAAGTAGCCTTACAAACCTCATTGTACGACCTCGCTATTACCTTGAGATAACCTTTTCTTCCTCCAAATATTTATCTTAGCCTTCAAGGTTCAGGTTTCCTTCAACAACCCTAGAGGGTTTTGTAGGCTATCTTGTGAACTGAAATTAAGAGAGCAAAAGAGTCTTTAGGAAAGCTGAAAATTTGTTCCAAAGTGAAACGAATTAAGGAGCTATTTTTGAGCCCTTTTAAAGAGTCTCTTTGGCTGACTTTCTTTTGAACTTTTCACCACATATTAGCACATATTAATAACCTTGTGATGCAGCAGCTTAGCCCTTACAATTGGGCCTAAATGGATCTCAAAATTGATGGGCCTTGGCTACCCATTTTTCAAATTCCTCTTCACTTAGTTTGGGCCCAATTAGCCAAGTGGGTTTTGGTGTACCTGGGCCCTTTAATTATTCATCTTGGGCTGAAAATAAAGTCCATTTATGATGCTAAAACACAGGCTAAAGTGACACCCTTAACATGGACTTTATTCATAATCGAACTTGGACAAATGCGACGTCAGGCCTCGTCTCCGTTTAGCTAGCAAATTTAAGCTAAGCAAGTAGGTGACTCTCCTGCTAGATTCTTAAGTCCTACAAGCACCTAAATTTTCTCACCTTGTTTAGGGCCGTGATCTCCTCAATTTGACTCGAAACACGTATACATTTGACACTCTTAAGCGTTAGATGCACATATCACCCTATAGCATGAGATTCATGCACTTTTAAAAATAGGCGCTAATTTGAAAAGCCATGTCATGTTTCATTTGCATAGTACTAGTATTGTAAGATGTGGGATGCTACAACTTTTCATCTTGTTATTTTCATGTATTAACTTCTTTATATTTAGATTCTTCTGAAGAAAAATCCTGTATCAACCACTGCTCTAAACTACATTTTTTTTGACCCTTTAACTATCTCTAAGCACCTTAAATCGAATTAAAACATATTCACTCTCATTCAATACCAAAATTCTCCTAAAATCTTCTAAGACCTTTCTCTCTTAAGGATCCACCAATGAAGCAAGTAGGGGTTCAAGTTCTTCAAGGAATGAGGTCAATCTCTTCAAAATTTCTAGAGGTTCTCTAAGGTCAATTTCTTCAAAATTTCTAAAGGTTCTCCACCTAGGTATGTGGATATTCATCCATGGATTAATTTCATCCATGGATTAATTTCATCCATCCAAATCAAACTCAACTATTTTCAAGTTTCAAGCACAAACTTATGGGTTTTCATAATTTTACTTTACTTGCATCTATTATGACAATTACTTGATTAATGTACTCAATTATATATGAATGACTACAATTTACATGAATTGCATGATTTCCAATTAAATTTCATCTACATGCTATTTAGGGCTTACTTGATTTTATGATTTCAAATTCAATTGACTATAAAGTATAAACCCATGTTTCATCCTAATTTTTGTTCCAAGTTTTGATTTATGAATAAAATTTCTAGTATTCAAGTATGATTATAATCATCATGATCCTATTTTTACACAAGTTGACAAGTTGAAAAATTATACCGATATTTCATGCAAGCTAGGAAGATGGACTATTCTTATGATTGAATTGATTTACTTGATTATTATACCTACCTTACAAGTTATGAAGGTGTGAATACAATGAGTTGTGACTTATAATATTGACTATTATATTGTATATATAAGTGTCATGATCTAAGTCTAGAGGCTAGTCGTAACACTGTAAACGAGGAACTCGAAGTCAGCTCACCCAAGCATCTTAGCATTCATCAAACATTCATAGGTATTTGAACATAAGTAAAAGGAATTTAAATGGGAAAACAGGAATAAAGGGACAATCGTCAAAATCTCCATAAGGGGAACAACAAACATAATCCTTCATACATTTCATCCAACATTACCTTCTAATAAAAGACTTGGCAGGGGTTAAGATTGATTCAAAGCTCATGCTCAAGTATAAGTAGAAAAAGAAATACAACCTAAGTAAACCATAGCTTGAAAGGAAAATGGATGTTGTCCTCGAACTTGTAACACCCCATAAAATTATCGAAACGCCCATAAAACGTAATCGTGCACACAATGCGTCTTCCAAAGTTTTGATGGGAAATCTGAAATCAGATATGCAATCAGCGCATAAAATCGAGTCAGAAAATGGTCTTGACCCAATTTAAGAGTAACAGGAGAGAAAAATAATTTTTGCTAATTAATGTCGGTATAGTGTCTGTCCATGCCTCTGGTGCAATGTGGAGGGGGCTCAGAGTGTCACTTTAGTTTTTTTAAAGAATTTCGATTGGAATTGATCATGAATTGTATGCAAAAATTCTCAAAGTGTGAGTTTCGTCTCAAATCAGTAGCTTTCTTGGGCCATATTGTTTCAGGAGATGGTATTTGGGTGGATACTCAAGAAGATTGAAGTGGCTAAGAACCGGCCCAAACCGACTTCTCCGACAGAAGTAAGAATCTTTTTGGGTTTGGCTCGCTACTACTGCAGATTTATTGAGGGCTTCTCTTCCTTGTTAGCCCCATTGAGTAGGTTGACTCAGAAGAAAGCCAAGTTTCAATGGTCTGAGGAATGTGAAAAGAGTTTCTTAGAACTAAAGACTAGATTGACTACAGCCCCAGTGTTGACTTTGCCTGACGGGACGGGAGGCTTCGTGATATACTTTGATGCATCAAGAGATGGATTGGGTTTGTGTGCTTATGTAGAGAGGGAAGGTGATAACTTATGCTTCCAGACAATTTAAGATCCATGAGAAGAACTATCTGACTCATAATCTTGAGTTGGCAGGGGAGGTATTCACACTTAAGATCTGGTGTCGCTATTTGTATAGAGTGCATATGGATGCATTCACGGACCACAAGAGCTTGCAGCACATGTTCAGCCAGAAATAGCTCAACCTGCATCAGATGAGATGGCTGGAGTTGCTAAAGGATTATGATATGAGCTCTTAATAGGGTGTTTATGGGTAGCACTGCGTATGTAGAGGAAGGAAATAGAGAATTAGCTAAGGAAGTTCATAGATTGGCTCCATTGGGAGTGCAACTCAAGGAAAACAATGAGGGCGGGGTCAATGTTCAAGATGGGTCTACTTCATCCTTAGTGTCAGAAGTAAAGGAGAAGCAAAACCAAAACCCTATATTGTTCCCATTGAAAGAAGAGGTTCACAAGCAGAAGGTGATGGTTTTGTCCATAGGGGGAGATGGGGTGTTGAGATACCAGGGCAGACTGTGTGTGCCCGATTGTTGATGGTGTTCAAAGATTGATGATGGCTGAAGCTCATAGCTCCAGATATTCCATCCATCCTGGTTCTACCAAGATGTACCACGACTTGAGTGAAGTTTATTGGTATAATGGAATGAAGAGGGACATTGTTGAATTCGTCTCTAAATGCCACAATTGTTAATAGGTTAAGGTTGAACATCAGAGACCGTGTCGACTGACCCAAAACTTTGAAATTCCTGAGTGGAAGTGGGAGAAGATCAACATGGATTTCATCAATGGTTTACTAAGATCCAGAAAACAACATGGTTTGATATGGGTAATTATTGATAGAATGACGAAATCAACCCATTTCTTGGTAGTCAAGACAACTTATACGTCTGAGGAGTATGCCCAGCTATACATTCAAGTGATTATGAGGTTTCATGGGGTTCCTTTGTCTATCATATCGGATAGAGGAACTCAATTCACCTCTCAATTTTGGAGATCCTTTCAGAAGGGATTGGGTGCGAAAGTACATTTGTTCACAACTTTTCACCCACAGACCGATGGACAGGCAGAGCGTACTATCTAGAGCGTGGAGGATATGTTGAGAGCCTGCGTCATAGACTTCAAGGGTAATTGGGACAACCACCTACCTTTGATTGAGTTTACGTACAACAATAGTTACCATGCCAGCATCCAGATCGCCCCTTATGAGGCACTATAAGAGAGGAAATGCAGATCCCTAATTGGCTGGTTCAATGTTGGTAAAGATTAATTGATCGGGCCTAATCTTGTCCACTCGTCTATGGAGAAGGTGAAAGTTATCAAAGAGAAGTTGAAAACAACACAGAGTCATCAAAAGTCTTACACGGGAGTGAGGAGAAGAGACTTGGAGTTTGAGGTGGATGATTGGGTGTACTTGCAGGTGTCACCCATAAAGGGTGTCATGAGGTTTGGTAATTAAGAAAAGTTGAGTCCACGTTATATCGGACCATACTAGATTGTGAGGAGGTTTGGGAAGGCCACTTACGAGCTAGACTTGCCTTCCGAGCTAGATGGAGTTCACCCGGTGTTTCATGTGTCAATGTTAAAGAAGTGCCTTATACATCTCATCAATGAAGTTCTTTGGGTCCTCTTCTACTTTTGATCTCATATACTCTGGCGAGTTCATCCTCAAGAAGTCTCTAGGTCTGGTGGCAGCTGAGGGCTCCTGTGAGCTAGAATTAGGATCTTGAGGGCCTTGGATATTACCCTTGTAGGCCACTAACTAAGTTAACATGGTGATGGCTCCCCTAAACTTTCCCTCGGTAGTGGGAGATGGCTAGGGCCAAACAGGGGGCGCCTGTGGGACGTCAGCAATCCTAGCAGGGCATCCCCATCTCCTCGTCTCCATCTGAACTGGGGCCTCAGGTTGGGCGTTCACAACAACTGGGGCTGCAGCATCTCTCTAAGCGGTTGTCCTCTTTGGCAACATTTATATGACTGAGGTGTATGCCCGACTATACATTCGAGAGATGGTGAGGTTGTATGGGGTTCCCTTGTCTATAATCTCGGATAGAGGAACTCAATTCATCTCTCAATTTTGGAGATCCTTTCAAAAGGGATTGGGTACGAAAGTACAACCAAGAACAACTTTTCACCCCCGGACTGATGGACAAGCAGAGAATACTATCCAGATTGTAGAGGATATGTTGAGAGCCTGTGCCATAGACTTCAAGGGTAATTGGGACAACTACCTACCATTGATTGAATTTGCATACAACAATAGCTACCATGCCAGCATCCAGATGGCCCCTTATGAGGCACTATAAGGGAGGAAATGTAGATCCCTGATTGGCTGGTTCAATGTTGGTAAAGCTGAATTAATCGGGCCTAATCTTGTCCACCAGTCTATGGAGAAGGTGAAAGTCATCAAAGAGAGGTTGAAGACAACACAGAGTCGTCAAAAGTCTTACACGGGCGTGAGGAGAAGAGACTTGGAGTTTGAGGTGGATGATTGGGTATACTTGAAGGTGTTGCCCATGAATGGTGCCATGAGGTTTGGTAAGAAAGGGAAGTAAAGTCCATCTGTTGAGGAAGCTACGTGGGAAGATGAGGTAGCGATGAAACACTAATACCCGCATCTATTCATGCCAAATGACGATGATGTTGAAGCTAAAATCCCTACCCTTAATGCTAATAAAGTTCTATTCTTGAATTTGATATATTGAGTCTAGTTCCCGAGTCTAACACAGAGATAGAAAGGTGATGGATAGTGGAGAGTTGGAGTGTTTTTGAGTGAAGAATGAGATGAGTTTTGAGGTTACTCGTATTTCTATTTGACTCTTACTCATCTTTCGAGATGACTGATGTCGGGGTTCTTTCCCCTCTTTCTTTATTTTTATGGAGATTGCTTTTCGAGATTCTTAACTTATGGTTTGATAGTGATGGTGATAGTCATGTCGCCCTATCATAGATAGTTAATTTCTTTGTTATCTTCTGCTGAATGAATGATTGAACGAAGGCGATGAGACTAGGTGGTCCACTTGGAGGCTAGCAATAGTCTTCGAGTGCCAGTTACACCTAGGGTACTCTCCTGGGGCGTGACAGAATTAGAGGACTCACCAAATCAACTAGTCTTCAATGTCCACAACTAGCCATAAATTTCTATATGGTGATATCATGTAGGCAAAATATGCGCGAGTACTTTGAATGTACTGAGTATATGGGATGTAATGCAACAAGGAAATCAAATATTATAATAGGCAATATGCATAATCATAAAAAGGATATAAAGCTCGAGATGATGAATGCATCCTTTAAAATATCATTTGAAATGACATAATTGTCATAAAGCATCATATATATATCTACGTGGGAGGAGACCATAACTGACATTTAAGACCATGTGAGCTACCATATGGAATCCAACATAACCCCTTATATTTGCACGAGGAGACTACTTGCCAGGTAGAACTCTGTCAAGTTATGCCTGCACATCTTTAACTTTAACTTTTGCTGTTGTAAATCCACTAGGTTTCCTATGACATAGCTAATGAGATAGGAAGTTGCTACTAAGTTTCCCTTATTGAACTCCACTTCAAGCCCCATTCAGTGCTAAGTCAAGTCCCACAAAATACTTTAAAAAACATAATCATAATCATAACATTCATAAGCTTTTAACATAACATCATCATATAAGGTGTAGCTCATTTAACTTTGAAATCCATTCAAGTAAAAATCGTCCTTTCACAAAAGGGTTCATTTTTGGTAAAATTATCCTTTCATCATCTTTAAAACACATAAAAAGGGCTTCACAAAATACTTTGAAACATTTTGTAAAACATTCATAAACATTCTTATTGAAGGCCCATATCATTCATAATAAGCTTCATTAGGGAACTTTGCCTAAAACTTGGTGGGGTGGATGCATACAACTTTTAAAACATAAAATTCAGGAGAAAAAAATGCATAAATAATACTCCCTCTGTCTCATTTTATGTGGCACCCTTTAACTTGGCACAGTGTTTAAGAAAAAAAGAAAGAACAAACTTGTGGTCTAAAATCATTCTTAGATATTTGTGTAGCTTATAATCATTTCATTAAGGGTAAAAAAGGAATTTTAAAGGTAAATTATTTCCAATTTGAGTAAGGTGACATTCTTTTTGGGACAGACCGAAAAGGAAAGGGTGCCACATAAAATGAGACGGAGGGAGTAGTAAAACTAATTAGTATAAAATATTCTTAAATCACCCACCATAAGCAATCAAACACCCTAGATAGGGCAACATAAAGTTCATATCATAAATCATCAATCTTATAGCATATCAAAATTTTGCACTTAGTATAGCTTATATGATAGAAAATACATAATATATATCAGCATTTCAAGAGAGTTCATGCAGCTTCATAAAACTACTATAGCTTGAAAATCAATAAATAGGGAATATACTTGAGCATAAAGAAGTCCTAAAATGTAACCCACATACCTAGATTAGAAGACCTAAAAAGAAGCTTGAAGTTTAGGGAAGGAGCTTTGGAAACCCTATGTCAAACCTTGGGAGGGGACCCAAGGCATGGGGGGCAGCTAGAGACTATTTCTAGCCCCAAGCGAAGCACTTGGCCTTATCACATTCATTCAATCAATCATTTTACTAATCAGCAGAAGTTAACAGAATGTAAATGAGCACATCTATCATCTAAACTCAAAATAATAGTATAAATGAAAGGCTAGTAGAAAGAAACTAGATCACAAGTTCCAATAATCAACATTCGACTCCAGTCTAGGAAGCCTCTATCACTAATAGGTGGTGCCAATGATAGACCCATAGCTACCTTAATCAAAAATAAAAGCTAAGTGATTCTAACTCTAAAGCATGATGAAAATAGGTAATGAATCCTCCCAAGTAGGGGAGGCTCACCAATTTGCTGAACGTCTAAAGATCCTCAACAATGCGCCTGCTGATGACCTCTATCCTGTGTATCTACATTATAAAACATGTAGTCCAAAAAGGGGACATCATTACTTGGAATGTACTGGTATGTAAAATAGCTAAGTGAGATCGAAACAGGTAGAACAATGTAGAAATAAAAATTAACTCAATATAGAATTCAATCAATATGTCAAATGTCTATCAAAAGCAAGAATAAAGAGTAGACATGGGACCCATCAACCAATCAACTCATTAATCAAATTAGACTCATCTCAAAAGGGCTCATCTCAACTCATCTTATCTCATCTCATCTCATCTCATCTCGACTCAGAGCACTCACGGTCGGAAATTTTTGGGAGTTTCTCTTATCTGACAACAATAACATATGAGCCAGTGATTGTACAACAATAACGCTGATGTTGCCATAGGCGTTCTGTACTTGCCAGGTAGAGAACAAATCAAAACCATAAGGATAAGTCCAAATGGAGACAACAAATCTATAAGTCCTCTATTGATTTCAGGGACTTTTAATTTGAGGGGACCTAAACACAACATGTTGTGGTGGTCCTAATCCTCACCTATGCTCAGTTACGTAGTTTGACGAGTGCGAGTTAGTTTAACTCTTACTCTTTCGAGCATTTGATGAGTGCGAGTTGGTTTAACTCTTACTCTTTTGGTGCTCGATACTCCTCCCATGACTCAATGCTCATAAAATAATCCATCTAATCAAAACTATCTCAATCCAATCAACTCCGTCAGCCTCATGGAGGTACAATCATTTAATCAGTCTCACAGAGACTCTAATCATCTCATTAATCAACATCTCAATCAATAGCTCAAAGCTTAGAACAATCATTAGGGAATAATTGAATAGAAAAATTGTTAGAGTTCATTTATGTAGACTCAAGGGGCTATCAAGTTCTATCAACTCCTCATCATTCTCACATCACAATCACAATCACAATCGACTCTCTCAATCAAGGCTCTAGACTCAATCCCTATCTTCTTTCATGTATGTTTTTACAAGTTAAAGCATAAGTTTTATGCAATATCTCATGAGAATATTCAATTCAAGAGAGCAAGTTTATGATGATCACCAACATATGAAAATACATGTAAGAAATATAATTTTTCAAGAAAATAATCAAGATTCATGCATGTAGACTCAAGAACCAACAACTCTTCTCTAAGACCATCTATGAGGCACATGAGAGAACAATCTCATGCTTTTAGTTTATCCTTAGATAGCTGGAATGAAGCTCTTCAAATCACCCGTCAAGAACTCTCCTCGAATTCTCCAATCTCACGTTCTTCTTTCTTCTCTCTCAAGCCCTAACTTTGAAGTGTTGTGAAAAAGGACTTAGAATGAGATTTTAGACCCTATTTACTCATCAAAACAACTTAAATTGATTGTGTTTTGAGTTTAGGAGTGGTTGGAAAAAGTCTAGAATGCCTCTTAAAAGATTTAATATTGTGAACTTCGATGGAATAGGTCCGCGACACGGACCTGTCGTGCACCTGTGTAATTTTGAAAGTTCAATACCATTGAAAAATTGAAAAAATAAGTGTGGGTCCATGACAGGTCCGCATTGTGGCCCCAACGCGCACCCTCACTGTCTCGATTTTTGGATCAAAAAATTATTCTTTGATCTGACTGCTCTAAAATTGGGACAAGACCACTTCACCACCCAAGTTTTTGTGATGATTGCAAATCTGGTCTCGAATTTTCCATCCAAGCTTGAGAAGACGCGTTCGCATAATTCTATTCTAGGGGCATTTTAATAATTTCACTGGGCATTAAATCATCTCCCCATTGGGATTATTTGTCCTCGAATGATGTGTAAGGGTGGATACCAAAGCATGAATAGACTCAAAACTCGTCTCAACGCTCACATCTATCAATCAATCTTTTGGCTCCTCGTCACTATCAACAATCTCTATGCAGACTCAAGAATAGACAATCAACAAGAAACGACAATCAATTTGCTCAAGGATAAGGAAATTTACCTTCAACATTCTCACCCATTGGAACAAATAGGTGCGGATATTTTTCTTTCATCTCTTCCTCAGCTTCCCATGTGACCTCCTCAATGAATTGATTTCTCCATAGGACTTTGACTGAGGCTATCTTTTTGGTTCTCAATCTGCAAATCTGACGATCAAAGATTTGGATCGAGATTTCTTCGTAGGTCAAACTATCCTTCACTCCGATGCTCTCCACAAGGATCACCAAGTCAGGATCTCCGAAGCATTTTCTCAACATCGACGCGTGGAACACTGGATGAGTACCATCTGACTTGGAAGGCAACTCTAATTCATAGGCAACCTTCCCAATCCTCTTCACAATCCGGTAGGGTCCAATATAGCATGGATGCAATTTAGCCTTCTTCCAAATCTCATGACACCTTTCATAGGTGAGACTTTCAAATATACCCAATCATTCACCTAGAAGTCCAAATCTTTCCTCCTCAAATCGGCGTAGGATTTCTAGCGACTTTGTGCAGTCTTCAATCTTTTTCTAATGATCTTAACCTTCTCTATTGCTTGATGGACAAGGTCAGGCCCTATCAACTCCACTTCTCCAACCTCAAACCACCCAATTGGTGATGTACATCTCCTCCCATATAAAGCCTCATAGGGATCCATCTGAATGCTTGTACGATAACTATTGTTATTTGCAAACTCAATCAATGGTAGCTGATCATCCCAATTTCCATTGAAATCAAGGACGCAGGCTCTCAATATATCCTTTAACGTCTAGATTTTATGCTCTGCCTGGCCATCTGTCTGTGGATGGAAAGTCATGCTCAAATTCAGTTTTGTACCCAATCCTTTCTGGAACGATCTCTAAAATTGGGAGATGAATTGAGCTCTTCTGTCTGAGATGATGGACAAGGGAACCCTATGCAGCCTCGTAATCTCTTGGATGTACTTCTTGGCGTACTCCTTCGTAGTGTTAGTTATCTTGACTACTAAGAAGTGAGCCGATTTAGTCATCCTATCTACAATCACCCATATCGAATGATGTTGCTTTCGAGACTTTGGCAGAACAGTAATAAAGTCCATATTGATCATCTCCCACTTCCATTCTAGACTCTCAAAGTTCTGAGCTAATCTACATGGCCTTTGGTGCTCAGCTTTCACAATCTGACAGTTTGGCACTTAGAAACAAATTCAGCAATATCATGCTTCATTCCCCTCCACTAACAGACTTCCCTCAAATCATGGTACATTTTGGTAGAGCCTGGATGAATCAAATACCTAGTCTTATGGGCTTCAGCCAAGATCCTATCTCAAATACCATCAACATTGGAACGCACCATCGAATCTAGTACCTCAACACCCCATCTTTTCCTTTGGAGAAGACCATCACTTTTTGTTTGTGGATAACCTCCTTCAATTGGAGTTGGACAGCATCTTGGTGTTGCTTTTCTTTCACCTCTGCTACCAAAGATGAGGCAGACTCTTTCTGAACATTTACTCCTCCTTCATCGTTCTCCTCAAGTTGAACTCCCAATTAGGCCAATCGATGCACTTCCTTAGCTAGCTCCTTCTTCCCTTCCTCAATATGGGCTATGCTACCTATTGACACCCTGCTAAGAGCATCAACAACAATGTTAGCTTTACCTTGATGGTAGAGAATGCTCATATCATAATAGTTGAGCAACTCCAACCATCTCCTCTGTCGCAAGTTGAGCTCTTTCTGACTAAAGACATACCATAAGCTCCTATGGTCGGTGAACACATCCACATACACTCCATAGAAGTAGTGGCGCTAGATTTTAAGTGCAAACACCACCGCTGCCAACGTAAGATCATGGGTTGGATAGTTCCTCTCATGAATCTTCAGTTGCCTCGAAGCATAGATGATCTCCTTCCCCCTTTGCATCAACACACATCCCAATCCAACTCTCAAAGCATCATAATAAATTACAAAATCTTCTGTCCCATTGGGCAAGGTTAGGACTGGTGCAGTATTCAGTCTAGTCTTTAATTCTTGGAAACTTTTCTCACACTCGTCGGACCATTGAAACTTGACCTTTTTCTGAGTCAACTTTGTCAATGGTGTAGATAAGGAAGAAAATCCCTTAACAAATGTCACGACCCAAGCCTAGGGCCTAGACGTGACACAGGGAATGGGGAACTAAAAGGGACCCCAATCAAGCCTCTTAACATATCATTACACATCCTTGATCGCGGAAGCAATAAAATAGCAACAGATAGAAAAAGGGGTAATACGGTGCTAAGGGACTTCTTTCATATCATAAACATCAAAGAGTCAAGAGAGTCAATGCTCATAGCATCATTACATAACTTTTGTAACAACACCTCGAAACATAGAACTTAGCGGGGGCCAAGACAAGTAATAGGGCTCACCCTCATAGTCAAAGTATATAATAAAAGGAAAGAGAGTCTTTATACATAGCATAAGATCTAAGACATTGTCCCCGAAATTGAGGACTCATCAACTTGCTTGAGAGTTATCGTACTAGCCATGTAGAGGAGGAGCACGATCAAGTGGAGCTCCAGTTCCTACTTGGTAACATCATGTAGGCATAGAGTATGCGTTAGTATGTTTGAATGTACTACGTATGTAGGATGCAATGCAACAAGAGATAG
>JAPFFP010044405.1:0-35016 GCA_026153255.1 Solanum medicagineum
ACACACACACACACACACACATATATATATATATATATATATATATATATATATATATATATATATATATAAAAGCAAATAAAGTGGATGTTGCATTGCTTCACTTTGCAAATTTCAAGGCATTATCATTTAACAATGTAATACTGTTACCTGAAGTAGTTTTGTTTTTTACACTGCCGTCGTCTGTTCGTTCGTCACCGAACCCTTTCTATTTCTCTTGTTATTTTCTACTTTAATTATGTAATCAACTACTATCAAATCATCCAAAATACCCATTTAAAATTCACGAGAAACATATTTTAACAAAATCTGAGAGCTAACTTTTAGAATAGCCTAACGGGTAATTACAATAAATCATGCACTAAAAATATGTTCGTCCTCGAAAACAAGGTAAAAGAAGGTACCTGAAGCTTCGAAAAGCTGAGGATATCGAGCATGCATATTTGATTCTGCTTCCCAAGTAGCCTCCTCAAAGGGCCGATGTTTTCATTGAACCTTAACAGAAGCTACCTCCGTAGTCTTGTGCCTATGAGCCTGTCTATTTAGAATGGCTACTGGATCCTCCTCAAAAGTCAAATCTGGACCCAGCTCTACGGCATCATAAGAAATAACATAGGAATCATCCGGTATGTATTTTCGAAGCATAGAGATATGGAATACTGGATGAACACCTGACAATCTAGGTGGTAAAGACAACTAATATGCTACCTCACCTACTCTTATCAGAATCTAAAATGGGCCAATAATCCTCGGGCTAAGCTGTCCCTTCTTCCTGAACCTCATCATATCCTTCATGGGTGATATTTTCATCCACACATGATCGCCTACCATTAAGTCCAAGGGACAAACTCTCCTGTCGGCGTAGCTTTTCTATCAGCTCTGGGCTATCAACAGTCGACTCTGGATCAGGAGCACCCTCTCCATGGCATCTCTAAATAAATCAGTGTCTAATGCATCAATAGAGACTGAATCAAAGCACCCAATAGACAATCGACACCTACATCCGTGCAATGTCTCAAATGGTGCCATCTGAATGCTGGAGTGGTAACTGTTATTACAAGCAAACACCGCTAAGGGCAGGTGTTGGTCCCATCGAGCACCAAAATCAATCACGCAGGCTCTAAGCATATCTTCCAATACCTAAATAGTCCGCTCGGATTGACCGTTGGTCAAACAATGAAAGGCTGAACTCATGTCTAATTGTGTACCCAAAACATATTGCAATGCCTTCCAAAAGTGGGAGGTGAACACCGAACCTCGATCTTACAAAATGGAGATAGGCACCCCATACAATCCAACAATCTCATGTATATAGATCATAGCTAGCTGCTTTGCACTGTGGCTAGTCCTCACCAGAATGAAGTGAGTTGACTTGGTCAACCTGTCTACAATCACCCAAACTGAGTCAAATTTATCTAGTGTCATGGGTAATCTAGTTACAAAATCCATGGTAATACGCTCCCACTTAACCTTACGTAATGGACATCCTTATCATTGAACCTCCTTGCTTTTGATGCTCATACGTAACCTGCTGACAATTTAATCACATAGCCACATACTCCACAATGTCTCTCTTTATCCCACACCACCAATAATGTTGCTTCTAGTCATGACACATTTTTGCCACACCAGGGTGAATGGAATACTTAGCACAATGAGCCTCCTCCAAGGTCAAGAGAACCTAATCACCTACCTTAGGCACACAAATACGCCCATTAATTTTCAACAATCCCTTAGAATCAAGAAAAGCTTACTTAGCTTTACCCCTCAACAGTTTGTCCCGCATTACACATAATTTATCATCATCAAACTAGTGAGTTGGAATCTTATAAACAATGTAGACCTAGCCTCAACAAAGGCCAACACACTATGAGATAGGGAGATGTCAAGTCTGATCAACTGTCTGGACAAACACTGAACATATAAAGCTAAAGGTCTCTCCTCCACCTTAAGAAATGCCAAACTACCCATACTAGAAGGCTTCCTGCTCAAGGCATCCACTACTACATTAGCCTTGACAGGGTGATAAAGAATAGAGATAGCACAGTCTTTCAGCAACTCCAACCACTTACGCTGCCTCATGTTCAAATTAGGTTGAGAGAAAATATACTTGGGGCTACGATAGCCTGTGAAGATCTCGGAGTGTACCCCATAGAGATAATGCCTCCACAACTTCAACACAAATACCATCGCAGCTAACTCCAAATCATAAGTAGGATAGCTTTGCTCATTGACCTTTAGCTGTCGTGAAACATAAGATATGTCTCTTCCCTTATTCATCAATACACCACCCAAATCGATGCCAGAAGCATCACAATAAACAACAAAAGCTACACCTTTCTCGGGCAATGCCAAAATCGGTACTGAAGTCAATAGCTCCTTGAGCCTCTGTAAAAACTTGCCTCACATTCATCCGTCCATAAAAATGCAACTTTCTTATAAATTAATCTGGTCAAAGGAGTTGTGATAGAGGAGAATCCCTGAACAAATTGACAATAATAATGTACTAGCCCAATAAAACTCCAAATCTGAGTCACTGAAGTGGGTCTCAACCAGTCACGAATCTCTACAACCTTGGTTCGGATCAACCATAATACCATCCCTAGTCATAACATGACCCAAGAAGGTCACAAACTAGAGCAAGAAATCGCACTTGGAGAACTTAGCATATAGTTTCTCCTCACGCAATCTCTAGAGCACAATCCTTAGGTGACAAACATGGTCCACCTCACTCTTGGAATATACTAAGATGTCATCAATGAATACAATAACAAAGGAATAAAGGTAAGGTCTAAACACTTGACTCACCAACTCCATAAAAGCAGTGGAGGAATTAGTTAACCCAAATGACAAAACCACAAACCGTAGTGCCCATATTGGTTCTTGAAAGTAGTCTTCAGGATATCTGACTCCCAAACACTCAATTGGTGATACCTCAACCTCAAATCAATTTGGAGAATATTGAAGCACCTTGAAGCTAATCAAATAAATCAATAATACGAGGCAAGGGATACTTATTATTGATGGTCACATTTTGCCTGATGATACTCAATGCAAATTCTCATAGTACCATCTTTCTTCTGCACGAACAAAACCAATGCACCCAAGGAGACACACTAGGCCAAATAAACCCCTTCTTCAACAAATCCTCCAATTGCTCGTCCAATATCTTTAACTCTGTTGGAGCCAATCGATAAGGAGAAATGGGTATGGGCTTAGTGCCTGGCTCTAAATCAATGGCAAAATAAATATCACGACTTGAAGGAACACTTGGTAAGTCTGTAAGAAACACATCCATGAACTCCCTAACAACCCTCGTGGTCTCTAAAGAAGATGACTCCTTAGAAATATCGTGTATACGAGCAAAATAAGATAAACACCCATGCTCTAGTATAGGTCGGGCAAGAACATAAGAAATTACCCCCTTATGATATGAACTAAGAGCACCTATCCACACTAACTGAGGTAAACTCGGACACGATAGGGTCATAGTCTTGACATAACAATCAAGGATCGCATGATAAGGGGACAATCAATCCATACACAAAATAACATCAAAGTCGAGCATGTCTAGAAGGATCAAATTGGCTTGGGTCTCCCTACTTGATAATACCATAATACACCCTTGATATGCCCGATCCACCACTAAGGACACACCCACAGGTGTAGAAAAAGAAATAGGTACATCAAGAGGCTCACACACACCATTAATATCATTAGCAAAATAAGTGGAAACGTATGAATAGGTGGACCGAGGGTCAAATAATACTAAAGCTGAATGATGGCAAAATGGAATAATACTTGTAATCCAGCATCAGATGTCTCTGCCTATATATGTGCTAGAATGACATAACATATCTGATGCTCACCACTAACTTGCAACCTACTATGAGCATCACCTCGAGCTCCACCTCTAGCATCTCTAGTGCTACCCCTCGCACTCTGTGAAACACCTCTAGCTACTGGGGCTGCTGTAGACCAGGCCGTCTATGTCCCCGACGGAAAAGAAGCATGAGCACGCTTGGGATAATCCTTGGCCTAGTGGAAAAACTCATCATACCCATAACAACCTTTGGACACAGAACTCTGTGAAAGGTAACTTTAAAAACCCCTGCGTATCCCTGAACTGAAGGAACTTTCATAATTTTTTTGGCTAGAATTTGAACCTGCCTATATTATCCGCACTAGGAATGGCAGCATGAACTGGTCTTCCCTGATAACCCTAAGCGCCATGCCTCTGAAAGTATCTCTATCTCTAGGAGCATAGCTTCCAAATTGACCATGATGGTGGTACCTCTTACCACCACCATGTCATGCCAGTCTGATGCCCTTTGTCATCCTAGCATGGTTAACAATTCTCTGAAAGGAACCAACTGATAACACAAGAGAGGTTGTGGCCTCGTAAAGATAACTTGCGAACGCCTTCACAAATCGGCAAATTCACTCAAACTCTGTGGGAATACTAGATATAAGATAGCGACATAACTCATGGAATCATGCCTCGTACTCAGTCACACTCATGGAACCCTGCTTCAATCTATCGAACTCATTACGACATCTATCACGAAGGCTATAATGTACAAACCTCTTAAGAAAGATCTTAGTAAACCGCCCCAATCCATCGCTGGAGCATCAACTGGCCTCCAGGCCATAACCGACCTCCACCACTCTCTGGTCATGCCTGTGACCTAATACTATATGTAAGCTACTCTGTGGGCATCCAAAACACCCAAATTACACAATCAATCCTGGCACTCTATCAGGAAGTCATATATCCCCTCCCTAACTGTACCATCAAATTTAGGTGGAGCCAATCTCAAAATCTCGCAAAGCTCTTCTGCTCAAATAAGGACATAGCAGCACTGATAGAAAGAGGGGGGGCTGAAAACCTGAGAGGTGCAATAAAAGACATAGAAAATGGACTCGGGCTTTGAAATCCCATACTAGGTCCCTAAGCTGGTTGTGAAGGACCAATAGGTATAATAAGAACTGAGGTACCTGGAATATCACTAGTAGCAGGGGTACTCTATAGCCTCATCAACAGCTGAATCAATAGCTCGTGTAATACTGGTGTACTCTCTGAGGCTGCTAGAGGCAAAACTGGGTCCTCAACCTGCTTCTCATGCTCATAAATGGGGTCAGCAGTAGGCTCAGGTGAAGCCCTCTTGTATGACCTCGGGCTGGTGCTACTCCTCTAGCCTGAGCTCGACCTCTACCTTTGCTATGACCTCTGGCTCGCCCTATAGGCAGGGTCTTGGACACCATGGACTGACTCATCCTTGGTACTTCTTGCTCTAGTCCTCGCCATCTGCACAGAAAGAATGGACTAGAAGCATACGAACTTAAATATGAACAAATCACACGAAAGGAAACCAATGAAAAGAGGATTTCACCTAACAAGAATCCTGTAGCCTCTCGAAGATAGATACGAATGTCTACGTACCTATTCTCGAGACTCTACTAGACACCTTGCTCTTTAACTTGTGAGACCGGTGAACCCTGAGCTCTGATACCAACTTGTCACGACCCAAAATGAGGTCATGACTAAGAAGCGACATAATTTCCAAATCCAGAAATAAAGTCCGCTAAAAGAAGAAAACTCAATAGATAAATAGTGACCATATAAAACTATATCCCAGAACCTCGTGTCACAAGTGCAAAGAGTATCTAATACATAAATTGATGAAATAAGTGCATTTCAGTCTTTGAATAAAACTAAAGACTAAGTAACCAAGATAGAATCCAATGGAAACTCGAAGCCCTGAGTCTCATCACTAGATCTGGTATGAGCCAAGGGCACGAGCATATGAACTACCATGAGAATAATCCTGACGAGAATATGGGGGGAAAAGAAGTAGGGGTTAGTACATATAATATGAACCCAGTAGGTTTAACTGACTAGGAATCAGAAATTGAATAAACTATGAAATAATCTAGGAATGCTTCCACCTGCAATAGAAAAACCAGTTCGTCATCGGTGCTGCCAATTTTTATAGAATGGTGCAAATAAAGTAAATATATAGTATCAAATAAGCTAATCCAAACAACAATAAGTAGTATAATAAGATGGTATGAAATGTAATGCAATGCTAGGTGGTATCAAGACCGTCGCATAACTTGTCGTATATACCTCGTCGATCTAAGGCTCCATAGACTAAGGGGACCCATGAGGACCTCGCAGGCAATGTATCTTAATCATAATATATCAACTACCTTGCCAACCAAGTGCTCGTGGTCAAGGACTCATGATAAGAATCTTAATGTATCAACTACCTTACCACCTAAGTGCTTGTGGTCAAGGACTCATGATACAAATCACTATTCACAACTTCTCAAAATATCATGGCATATTGTATAAAGATGCATGCAATTAAGACACAATTATGGAGGCAATATTCCTCTCAATAAGCACAATAATATCAAAGTTCTCAAAGTCTAGCAATTATAATATTCACTGTCTTTTATACTTGTTGAGATACAATTCTCAATTAAAATATGTCACCACATTTTAGTAACTTTATTTTCTCAAGCAAACCGTGATCCTCAATATATAACAGAATTATCTCCCCTTCTCAACATGTTATATTCGTAATATTCTCAATTTAGCATTCACATGCTCTCAAATCAAACACATAGAAAATTGAAATCTTCACACTGGCATAAAAATAAGAATTTTCAATATAACACATGATACGGTCTCATCCCATAGATTACAGCATAAGGATATTCAATAACTCAATCTTAATCTCCAAAAAAAAAATAGCCAAACCTACCTCAATGCCTTAACCGCACTCGAACATTTCCATCAAACAGACAAATCTTGAATTCAACTCCCAAAATGACTACTCTCTATCAAAAATGAAAGATACCCATCACAAGGAGTCCAATGACACCCATACTACTATATTCCTTTCCTAATCCCAAAATCTCATCTAATTCGATAATTTAGTTCTTAAATTTTAAGTCTAGAACTTAGTCTTAAATCCTCAAAATAATACCATTCTAATGATTATTCTTATAATAAAACCCTAAATATTAATATAAAACTATATACTTACATATACATATTTTAAAAAACACATTATAAAATTACATTCGATTAACAAAGAACCCAAACACGCTGGACAAAGGTACCAGAACTTCTAACGGGTACGGAGTAGTTAATCTATAACTAATTCATCAAATTCTGTTATCTACTAAATCTTCCTGCAATTCCTAATTCCATATACCAAAATCTAATTATTAATGTGATAACCAAAACATTATAAAGAAAAGAATAAATAAAATACATATATAAGCAAATAAAGTGGATGTTACAGTGCTTCACTTTGCAAATTTCAAGGCATTATCACTTAACAATGTAATACTCTTACCTGAAGGGGTTTTATTTTTTACGCCCCCATCGTCTGTTCATAGTCCAAGTAGTATAAGATATTATGTTAATTACTGATTTAGTCCACCAATTAAGGTAATTACCCAAGTCTACCTATAAGTTAACCAACTGTAGTATCAGATTGTCCAAAATACCCATTGAAAATTTACGAGAAGGATATCTAAAGAAAATATGAGGGATAATTTTTCAAGTAACCTAACGAGTGATTATAATAAATCATTCCCAACAAAGGCCAAGTATGATATAACCTCGCCAATCACCGGTGCTGTGAGAAAGTGTCCAGGACAACCAAACCCTGCAGAGTCATAACTGTACCAGAATCAGGCCACAATACGATATATCATCAATACACAGTCTCCTCGTAAGCATATCTTATTAGCAACAGGCTATACACACTTATACAGGTACAAGTCAAGTCAGCACACATGCCTGTCCCAAGGCACTAGCTCATATTTGGCCTTTACCAGGCCCTTTCTCTTTGTAAAGCAACTGATAGGGCTGCGTGGGTGTAACCTAAGTTAAGGCCCAAGAGTCTAGATAATCAAAAGGATGTTACCCACCCTGAATCATATTGCAGCCCAACTGCAATAAAGGATATCAACTAAAGCAACCACATGCCGGCCCACTGATAATGTGCCTCTATCTAAAGAGGGTGCAAGTCCCCAAGACTAACCCACATATCAGTGTCTCATCACATATAGCCCAGGATGCTCTAGGATATAACCTAAATCTCACTAACAGGGTCACACTGTCGTCCCTTACCTGTCGTGGCTCAGTAGCAACATATCTTGCATAATAGGTCACAAGGCTTTCTTTGGAGCACAACTATAATTGTTCCCAGAATATGGTGTATTTCTTTAATCAATAGCTAGTAACATAAGTACATAATAGATAATAATGGTATACAAGATCATATAAGTCATAGGGCAGCATGGAATAGTGTTAGATTAGGCAAATATACAATAATCTAGGCAACCACAAGTACTCAGAGCAAACATAAATGCTAGAATCATTGCGAAAGTAGCATGTAAACACTTGTCAACCTTATAAGCAAGTATATTTCAATAATCTCAGGCCACACACATACAAGGAAAAATAATCTCCGTATACGTACTTGTCACACGTTCTCAACCCATCCAGCCTATTTTTAGGTCCTTCTCGAAGACAAACAAAGTAAGAACTCAGATAGAATAGTAGCTACAGCTAACACAACCCTCAATTCAACCACCATAATCCCATAACATCATATATGTACAAAACGTAGATCACATACAACCACATACAACGTATACTCCACAACTCAATATATAAACAATACATTTGTACACATTCTAGTTCAAATACACATGCATCACGACTCAGTCTAAGGTTTAGAGAAAGTCTAGCTTACCTAGCATACAATTCCTTATGCCTTGATACAATCCACCTGAGCTTTTTCCTTCCTTGTAATCTCCAACACTGCTCAGCTATCAAAACAAAAGTCACAAGATCATTATAACTGATTCGGCTATAAAATCTCAGGAAATGGGTTAAATTTTATGAATTAAGAATAAAATGTAAAAAACCAAGTTCCATGCTCGAAATGCCAAAACAATCCCCAAAAGTTTCTTCTCATATCACCTCGAGTCCATATCTAGAAATTCAACCCAAAATAGATCCTAGAAGACAAAGAAATAACTCAAAGACAAAGTTGCATTTTTTATCGAACAACATTTCTTACATAATTTCTCAGTCAAATTCCACAAGAATACAACCAAATTCACACTATCCAAGCATACCCATGTGCCTCTTGAAAAATAGATCAATTTAGACACAAATTTAACTTAATTTCGTTGAGAAACAGCCGAGATATTGCAAAACATTTTCACTCATTTTCGATACACATTCAGTTAGAAATATACATTTTACCTCAAAACATATGCCAAATCCCGAATCCATCATCACAACAATGTTCCTGGTAAAAATGTGAGTCATATAGCCTTTTGAATCAATTATATTGGATGAAAATGAATTCAAAATTGTGGTGCGAAGTTGGATGAAATAAATAAATAGTTCTCTGGAAACAAGCTAGTCGTACAGCAGCCACATCACTACCACATGGAAGTTCCTGGTCATACCATATGGAAGAACCAGAACCTGCCTCATCACTCTATCCCTTTCAGAACCCTTCCAATTTCATTTTTTGTTGTTTCGGGTTGGTCCTAACTCTCATTTTCAGAAATAGACTATGTAAACCTATGGATTTCAACGTTCATGATCCAACAATATGGTCAAAATTTCAATGGCGCTTACCATGATAAAGTGATGGTGCCACTTCTTCATCTACAACTTCTAGCGGAAGCCTTGGTGGGGTGAAATCACATTCGCATGTCCCCAAACAGAGGGTCGTCCTGGACCGAAATAGAGGTTTCGAAGCTAACCTCGCTTATCAAAATTCTCATTCGACGCATGATTCTTGAAGACATTGACTAAGGCAACTATGACCTAGTTTAAGTGGCAAAATTTTCAATCCATGGTGTAGTTTCATCGGACATGCCCCTAGCTTAATTCGACGATCTAGAGCGAATGAAATTATCAGAATTCCACTCTCAGGCTATTTACTAGGATTTTACCCAAAAACTCATTTTACAGATATAACTTCTCAATTAACTAAAAAATCCACATAACTCCCATATAATCCAACCAACAGCCATCCCAGTAGTCTCAACAAATCACCAACCACCCAAGGTCGTTATACAGAGGCTGAAATCAATAAAATAACTACAAACCCAAAGAAATGACCCAAAGGGTCACTACGACATCCCACACTAATAAGACTTCTGCCTGCAAAAGTACAAATACAGGCGTACCTGCAAGCTCCAGTCAAAACCATGAGTATATCGGCCATAAACACGTTTTGTACCCCACAATAGTTCTAGTACCTCCTTTGATATGTAGAAATGCAACCACAAATGACCGACAGACCAACCAAATAATGGTGAACTTTAGCTAATATGCTCTCATTCACATGTAGGGCGAAAGCCCTTTTTCTGTTGTTTTCTAATTCACCCGTCATCACCATCAAACACTCACCAATGCAGCAAATACCCAATAGACCACCCTCTCAAATGACTGTCTTTACTTCCCTTAGTATATAGACACCCGTATATCACTTCTCAAACATGGTCTGCAGTATTTATTACCATTCAGCCCCTATTTTGTACTATGTACTAATCAACCCTTGGCATCAACCGTGATAGTAGCTACCGGTGCTTATAAGTCACAAAAACATGCCACACAGCATAGTATTTAGCCTGATGAACACAATTAACCACTCACAATGGCCACAAAAGATCCATGTACAACCTTTAGAATGTACACCACCACAATCTCCCTTGACAATATCACATAATCGTCTAACTCAACAAAATCATACTAGGGTACATGTATCGCATCCAGAAAACACTGGCTTAATATTGATACACAGAAAGCAGGAGGTATAGAAGAATAAGCTAGCGATAGGGCAAAGTCAAATGTAACTAGCCCAACCCATCTCAAAAATTTTTAAAAGGCTAAAGTATAGAGGCTAAGCTTACCTCACCTCCAAACTTGCATGAATTTTCTTGCGGGTGACGCTACCAAAATCACTCTGTCTCTAATCTCAAGCTTTACAAATCGGCGTTCATGTTCAACATAACCCTGAGTGCCAACTTAGAGCTATCTTCAATCTATCTCATGTACCATGAACCCTAGCTAGGGCATCCTGCAACAAGTTTATATCACAGGGGCCCAACTCTATAGGCTCAAACCAGCAAACTAGAATACAACTTTGATAACTAGATAAATAGGAGCAAGTCAATTCACTCCAGGACAATATCAAACCGAGGCCATCTGACGGTATTGCTCAACCCGCACATCATAATCGTGAGGAATCATTACACTAAATCCCCCATTAATAAAAGGTGTCACATTCGCTATGCCCACTTTCTCAATTAGTCTAAGACATGCATTCTCCCCAAAGATAAGGCAAAAAGGGCTAGGGTTTCAAAGGTCGTCATCATATCAGCAAATTCCTTCTTCATAGGCTTACTTAAGGTATGTCAGTTAACTTACCTAAGGCATGTTAATGATCGTTTTCATGATATTTTATGTTATAACATGCCTTTAATATTTCCATGTGACATTTTACTAAGTATTTTCCTATGTTTTAAGTTGACTAGATTTATCTCACGTGCGTTGCACGTGTAAGCATAGTATAATGTTCATGTTGTAGTTCGTAGGTTTGTAAATTATACTCCATTGCGCCTGAGTGTTTGACTATCGTACATGTTTTGTTCCCTAGTTGAGGGGAAGGAATTTATGAACACCTTATTGAAAGATTCTTATTAGTTTGTCCATGAAATTGTCATAACTAACTGATCAAAAATTTACATTTTGTTTACCCTGAGTGTTCTTGGTAGTTGTCTGGTGTTATTTAACTCAATAACATATTAAAAGGATCATTTGCATATGAAAACTTGGATAGATGGAAGAAAACAGAGAGGCAATTAGTACATAAGAATATATTGAAATATCTAAATTACAAAGATAAATTGTCACTGTGTTTACCATTTCACAAACTTAGCTTCAACATTTATTAAATCCTTTCCGTACTGAATCTACATAATACATATGTATGTCTGGGTCTATTATTTGTTGTATGAATATTCATACATTTGAACGTATGTAAGCTAAGTAACAACCTTCGAATTGGCAAACCATCACTGTTTATGTCAACCAATTACCATCTAGTAACCTTTTCTATGCCTGTATCAAAGGAATCTCATGATGAGATAAGTTGTCATTTCTATTTCCTCATGTAGGAACATACAATAACAGTATTGTGAATCCTATTACATTTTTTTTTAAATTGTATTGTGAATCATATTACACAAGGAAGGTTCTTGTCCTGAAATTTGATAGAAATGGAAAAATATCGGTGCAAGCAAACATAATTCTTTATGGAGTTCCTATGTATAAGCCCAACATCTATTGAGGTATCTTTCTGGAGGAACAAATACATGAATAATACTATTAGTGGAAATTCATGTGTTTTCAACTTAACTTTTTGGTCACTTCATACCTAAAAATGAAGGCAGGTAGGCACTTGTGGTTTTTACTCCATAAAATATTTCCCACAAAATATTGTGTATTATTTTCAACAATATCAAAAGTAAGAGAATAGATATTAGTGATGTCAATGAGTGCATCCTTTTATTGAAGCAAATGTAGAAGGTAGAAAATATATGTCACAGTGGGTAAGCATATTTATGGCAGTCACTGTCATATGTATATCACAGTGACACAGTAGAAACATTGTGAAGGTAGGGATGATTGTTAATTTTGTTAAATGACAGTTAATTTGGTGGGGCCATATAGAATTATATATACTATTATCTCTGTATCAACCTTCACAGGATTGAGAGGCAATTTCTGATTGAATTAGAGCTATTGAAAAAGTTGTTTTATACATTTATATCAACTGTTTTTAAGCTAATGGCAGGATAAAACCTGTTGCAAGTGATGATAGTTTTTGTCTTAGGCTAGTATCAGATATTATATATGACATTTTAATACGAACACTCAAGAAAGTAAAAATATTAATGGCACAAAAAGTTTAAGAAACTTATTGGCTAGAGGTAGGAGAAGAATGTTGAAAGGGAAACCTTGCTGTTCAGAGACTTTGAATTAACTTCAATGTCTCATTGATATGCTTTTTAGGTTGGAAATGATTATTATATATGAGTTGAACCACTCCATTCTTGTCAAGCACATAAGTTTGTTTTCCGGGCAATGCACCAAAAAGGTCTCCCGGGATTCCCTACTCTTTCCTAACTTTGTTGCCTTCATCACACAACAAGGTAAATGGGAGTCTGCACTTCTTTGCAAAGGCTTGCAGAACAAAGCACATCAATTATCCTCAAAAGAGGCAACAACACTATGCAGCCTACATATTGAGACCATTAATTAAAGGTGACAGCAATATCTAATAGTAACAGAAAAACATAAATAAAGAAGTTCAGATCACAGGAAAACTTAGAGTGTAGCCTGGACATTGGGAAGAAATGTAATGCAATCACAAATTTAGACATTTTGTTGTGACTGCACTTTGTCAGTAATCCCAACAAATGCTCCTAGAAAGACTGTTACCATGTTCACTATGATACTAATATATAGTGCTATATAGTATTGTCTTAGAAATTAGTATTATATATAAACGATGTAGACAACAAAACACACATAAATACCAACAAATACAGATAGAAGATGTAACATTTTGAGCAATTTAAAAAAAGAACCATCATACCCGTTTAATTTGACCATGATTATTGATAAAAGAATATAGAGCATTGCGGTTGTTGGTTGTTACAAGGCATTTGTTTCTTCCTCCAAAATGTATGATGATGGTATCATGGAATGCTTTGTTCTTTTCTTTTTGCGAAGCATCGACTTATACTTGAGAGAAGAGGCTTATTTATCTATTGTATTTATTTAGACTATCATATGTCTTCCTCCTGCTCTGTTATTCTTGATGTTTTGCCAAAACATAATGTAAAACATTGAAAATTTTCTTACAGGTTGCAACTCAAGCGGACTAGGGGTTGTTGATGCTTTTATTCATGGGGATATATTTTTTTTTTACAAGGATGAAAGTTTTCTTAAACTTTTCATGGAGAGGGAATGACTGGATATCTTCGTAAATAGCTTATTGTCGGTGCATAGCTTCCTAAATTCTTTTTCAAATATATGTTCCCAACAGGGAGTTAAGAGCATCTGTTAAAAGATCAAGAAAAGCTAAAATAGTTTACTGATTTGAAATCAAAAAGCACAAACTTTTGTTCATGTGTTAAAGTTTGTCACCGTTGCACGTACCTCTGGAGGCTGGTGGAGACCACTGCTTTTTTACAGCAACACTATCATCTGCAAAATATTCAGTCGACATGCTACAATACGAAACATCCTAACTCAGGCTAGTGGAATATCTTCTGTTATTATGACCTGGTAATTGAAGTTTTCAATCCTGACCATTTTGTAAGAAGCCGAGGGAAATAGTATAACTCTTCAAAAGATGGTTGTTAGATGAAGGCGCATGTAGAGGAGGAACGTAAACTATACTACTACTCGGAATGAATGGGCACTTTGCATCCAAGCGTTGTTTCAGCATAGCATCTTTGCAGTGTCGTCATTAATAGCATTCGGGTAGAAGAGTTAAGACAGGAGATTAGTGCACAACCAAAAAATTCATTGCACAATTGAGTTAATCTCCGAGGGGTTTTTTTGATGCAACTATTGAAACTTTCTTTTCTGTTGAAGGAGAACATCGATTCGCAACGGATGTACAGTTTGGGGAAATTAATGCGGCAACTCTTTTTTCAAAAGTAATAATAATTAGGAAGTTAGGTTCCTCTATAAAGGTGTATTTTATTAATTTGATATTAAAAATTATGGAGTTGGTGCTCTTAAGGTAATATAGATGATGAAGACCCCAATGATGTTTTTTGACTGAGAAGAGTGGCAAGTAATGCATGTTTTATATAAGCATATTCTCCCATCATCATGCATGACTTTCATGGTTTTTGAGGTTTTCCTAACTAATGATTTGGCCCACTATACATTAGGTCAAACCTTTAATGTTGTATGGTGATAAGTATGGCATAAAACAAAGGTTTTAAGTTGATGATATGTCCAAGATATAATCATGTTAACAATGCCCTAAATGATGCTTATGATGGTCCCCAAGATAAAAGGACAATTCTCACTGGGTGGTTCTTAAGTTTTGAGCTACTCTGGAGATTGTTAATTATGATTCTAAGTGTCACTATTTGATCAACTTTATGTTCAAAAAAAAAAATGAAACAACCCCAAAAAGTGACCGAAAATGTGCCTTGAAAGTGCCCGGAATTGTAATTTTGATATATCTCAAGATTCGTGTGTGATATCGAAAATCCAACTTCATATTCTTATTCAGGGGGTCAAATTGAGTAGGAAATGGGTCTAATCCCAATTTTAGAGCAGCCGTATCAAAATTTGAAAATCCAAAGTTGGTGAAAAACAATGAAGATTCGCGCCCAGGGGCGCACTACAGTGTATTTTTGTGCCAAGTTTATTAGTTCGGTCTAAGGCTTTTGGGTCTATGGCCTATGTGTTCCCATGCGTGAAAATGCCTACACTTAGCCTTATTTCACCCTCATATCATTCAAAACATTCCCAAATACTCCCTCAAACATTTTGACGATATTTCATCTCGAAATTTCAAGTCCCAAAACTCATTCGGATCTTAAGTTTTTCATTCAAGCTTCAAGTCTGCATGTCCAATCTTCTTGAATGATTCTCCAAAGTCAAGATATGTGGGTTTCTTTCATGGGTCCCTTTCACCAATGATATCCAAGATTCCTTTTACTTAAGATTGCATGATTTAAAGTTGAATTACTCATCGGTCTTACTTATTAAGAATTACACTGCACACTGTGTTGGGGTTTCATGAATTATGGTTCTTTTAGCATGTTTTGAGCTATAAATCTAAGATCTATTATGAGATATGATGAAGGGTTTTGATGTATGTTGCTTGAGGGTGTTACCAAGTATATATTGATGGTTTTACGTTGAATTTTATTGGATGATTTTACTCTTGAATTGCATAATTTTACACTAGCACTACACACCCGCTAAGTGTTTGATAAAATGTTCGATTATAATTTTCTTAAGGAAATGAAGGTCCAATGCATGTATTGTGAGTTGAATGACTGTATGATGATGAAAGGAATGTATGTATGTGATATTTTCAATATAATGTGGGGAATTGACCAAGCCTCACTCGGGGGGTTGTAGGCCCGGGTAACCTCGTTGAGGGCTTTGTACCTCTATCACCTCGCTCGGGAGGTGGTACGCCCATGCAATTATGTCGAGGGGTTCCTACCTTGATAACCACATTGGGGGGTTTGTACTCCATCAACCATGTAGGGGATTCCGTACCTCATCAATCATGTTAGGGGGTTTGTACCTCGTCAACTTATTGAGGGGTTCGTACTTCATTAGCCTCTACAAAGGGGTGGTAGGCCTTGGATATTCACTATTAATTGTCTCCCTTTTTACATATGTATTATGTTCTATTGAAGCACGGTTTTACTTCAAGCATCAATCATACATGCCATATTGCTATATGCTCTTCCATTGCCTATGTTATGCATTTTTCTTATGGTGCTTATCACTTGTTGTGTTGCATCCTACATACTTAGTATATTCAAATATACTAACACTTACTCTATGTCAACATGATGTCACCATATAGGATCGGTGCCCTACTTTATCATCCTTCCCCACGTGGCTAGTATAATTGTCTCTAAAGCTAGTTGGTGAGTCCTCCATTTCGGGGATGATGTTTATGATCTCCTACTATGTTCTAACACTATCTTTCATTGATATATATTTTGACTATGAGAGTGAGCCCAGTAGCTTGTCACTACCCCCGCTAATTATCTAAGTTTTAGAGGTATTGTTGGACATGTTTGCATTATGCTTTGAGCTCGACTCTCTCTTGACTCTTGATGTTTACGATATGAAAATTGTCCCTTAGCCCCGTTTACCTTATTGATTATATCTTGTTGTACTTTATTGCTTCCGTGACCAAGAATGTGTAATGGTATGTTAAAAGGCTTCCTTGGGGTCCCTTAAGGTTCCGCATGCACCATGTCATATCTGGGTTCTAGGCTTGAGTCATGAAAAACTTGGTATTAGAGCACTAGGTTATTAGGTCCTCGGCCTGCAATACATCCCGTCGATTAGAGTCTTAATCATGATTTTGAAGTGCGCCACGACTATGAATAGGAGGCTGTGAGGCATTCTGGTAAATGTGTCACTTCTTCATGATCTATGTTGTGCGATAGAGTTAGGTGCCCTAGGGCTTATTGCTAATTCCTAACCATTATATTTTAGGATATGTCTCAAGCTACTCAGGACTTCGATATATCGAATGCAGAGATTCGCAATGCTCTGTGGGTATTGGCCAAAGCGGTGACAATATTGATGACTCACCTCAATCAACAAGTGAGTGCTCTTGGGACTTCAAATGGTAAGAGAAGGGGTAGTGAGGCCAAGATGTCCTGTTTTGAAGGAAAGTTCCAAAGTCTCAAAGATAAAGGTAATGCTATGTGCCAAACATGTGGTAAGGTGCACAGAGGCCCTTGTTTGAGGGGAAACTTTGCTTCACTGGAGACAAAGAGTGGCATAAAAGGAGGGATCGTCCTCGTAAACACAATAAGAGTAAAGGAGGTGGTGATTGGGTGACTCATCTTGGATGCCCAAAATGTGGGAGGAATCATGGTGGTGCATGTTGGAGGAACACAGGTGCATGCTTTGGGTGTGGTGAGAAGGGCCACAAAATTCTGGAATGTCCACATGCTCACAATAAAGGTAAGGATGGCCGATAATAAGGGCAAGGTGGTCATATTGATCAAGGGGCTCAAGGAGGGGTCAGGTGCCCACCATTGCTACCAGTATGTTGAGATTTTCTTTTGGCTTTGATGTGCATGCCTTGATGGGCTCGGGTGCCACTATCTCTTTCATTATTGTTTCTTGTCGCTAGTGAATTGTGAGTGTGCCCTGAGTTGTTATGTGAACCGTTGGTTCTACCCTTTTGTTGAGTGTATTATTGCTAGAAAGTTCATAGATGTTATTTTGTGTTCATATTGCATTAGGTCTTGCCTTGTGAATTATTGGGTTGAGGTGGTGGATTTTGATTCCATACATGGGGTAGATTAGTTGCATGAGATGTATGTGTGTCTGCTTTGATTGTAGGTCCCGTAGAGTTAGATTTCAATTCCCTAATAAACCCATCTTTATGTGGGGGCTTGTAAGGTGGTTGTGAAGGGGTAAGTTCGTTTCTTCTCGTAAGGTACAATTGATCTCTAAGGGTTGTAATTATTATCTTGTACGAGCTAGAGCACTAAACCTACGTTATTTCCATTGATTTATTTTCAGTGATTGATGAGTTAGTGATTGAGTTGATTTTACTTATGCATTGGTTATGTCTATAGGTCTCGTGAATAGGGTTTTAATCCCTACCTTGTTATGTTATGGTGGACTCTGGTGATGAAGTATTGATGTATTTAGAGCTTGTGAACCTTTTGGGGGTAGTGTTGCAAATCTTTGGGAAAGAGGAGTTGTGTTCTAAGTATGAGAAGTGTGAATTTGGTTAAAGAAGGATACCTTCCTAGGTCTTGTGGTGTCGGGTATGGTATTAAGGTGGATCCTAAAAAGACGGACGTGATTAGATATTGGCCTAGACCATTGACCCCATCAGACATTAGAAGTTTCTTGGGCTTAGCGTGTTATTATCGGAGGTTGGTGGATGTGTTTTCTTCTATTGCTTCTCCAATGAATTAATTGACCCCAAGTAAGGCTAATTTGAGTGGACAGGTGAGTGTGAGTGGAGTTTCTAAGACCTTGATGTTTAAGCTTGTGTCAGCGCCTATCATGGCTCTACTGGAAGGGTTGGAGGGGTTATTGTGTATTGTTATGCGTCAAGAATTGGTTGGGTGGTTTTTTGATGGTAAATGGTATGGTGATAGCCTATGCTTCTAAACAACTAAGATGCTTGAAAAGGATTATCCTACCTATGAGCTTGAGTTAGCCGCCATGGTTTTTGCTCTGAAACTTTGGCGCCACTATTTGTATGGGTGCATGTTGATGTGTTCACCAATCACAAGAGTCTCCAATGTGTGTTCTTTCAAAAGATCTTAATTTGAGGCAAGGGAGATGGTTAGAACTTCTTATGGACTATGATATGAGTGTACATTATCATCCCGCTAAGGCTAATATGGTAGCAGATACTTTAAGTAGGGTATCTATGGGTAGCCTAGCTCATGTTGATGATGGTGGTAAAGGGGTGGCTAGGAAGGTCCATCGGTTGGCTAGATTGGGGAGTTAGATTGGAAGAGGGTGATAATAGTGGTGTTGTTGTTGTTGATGGCTCTAAATCTTCAGTGGTTAAGGAGGCGGAAGCTAAGCAAGATCTTGACCCCGCTTTGTTAGAATCGGAGGCATTGGTAAAAGATTGTAAGATGGAGGTTTTCTCCCAAGGGGGAGATGGTGCCCTTAGATACCAAAGTAGGTTGTGCGCGCCTTGTGCTGATGGCTTGAGGGGAAGGATTCTTGACGAGGCTCATGGTTCTCCCTATTCTATTCACCCCGATTCTACTAAGATACATTGAGATTCGAGAGGTGTATTGGTGGGTAGGTATGAAAAGAGACGTTGCCAAATTTGTATCTGAGTATCATAGTTGCAAACAAGTCATAGTCGAACATCAAATGTCGGGTGTCCTAACTCAAGACATAGAGATTTCTACTTGGAAGTAGGAAGAGATTAATATGGATTTTGTGGTTGGGTTGCCCAAGACTAGAAAGGGCTCCATTCCATTTGGGTTGTGGTTGATAAATAGGCTCACTTTCTACCGATTAAGACTACATATAGGGCTGAAGATTATGCTAGGTTGTACATTCATGACTTAGTATGGTTGCATGGGGTTCTTTTTTCTATCAAATCGGATCGTGGTGCACAATTCACTTCACACTTTTGGAGGTCCTTACAAGGAGGTCTTTGAACTAAGGTAAAACTTAGTACAGTCTTTCACCCTCAAACGGAAGGCCAAGCCGAAAGAACTATCCAAACACTTGAGGACATGTTTAGGGCTTGTGTATTGGAGCTTAAGGGTAGTTGGTATGATTATCTTGCATTGATTGAGTTTGCATATAACAATAGCTATCATTCTAGTATTGGTATGACTTTTTTTGAGGCTCCCTATGGTAGAAGTTGTAGATAACCGGTTAGGTGGTTTAAGCTAGGAGAGGTAGCTTTGATGAGTTCGGATCTGGTTATGGGGGCTCTTAAGAGGGTAAGAATGTTAAGAGGAAGGTTAGAAATAGCTCAAGTCATCAAAAATCCTATGTCAATGTGAGGAGGTGAGACCTTGAATTTCAGGTTGGTGATTGGATCTATTTGAAGGTTTCAACCATGAAGGTTGCGGTTCATTTTGGTAAGAAGGTTAAGTTAAGCCCAAGAAATGGGGGTCCTTACAGAGTGTTGAGAAGGATTTGTAAAGTTGCATATGAATTGGAATTGTCAATGAATAGGGATATTGTTCGTCTGGCTCTTGATGCATCTAGGTTGAGGAGATATATTGTTGACTCAAGTGCTATTGAACATTTGAGGTTGAGGGTATTGTGGAGGATAAGTTGGATTAGGAGGAGATCCTGGTGGAGATATTTTATGGGTGGATGGGAAGAGTTGACTAATAAGGATGTGCTATTCATCAAGACACTTTGGAAGAATTGTCTAGTCGATAGTTTCTCTCGGGAAGCCAAAGCGAGCATAGAGAGGCAATATCCGAACCTTTTTCACTCTATTAAATCTTGTGATAATGTGTCGATTCCTCTTCTTTTATAATCCCAAATCTTATGTTTCAGCCCCTATATTATTTGCATGCATTCTTGTTTATATTGACAAAGTGCTTGACAATTTAACACTTATGTTGAGATTTTGAAAATGGTGTTTTAAGTGTGTTGTTGCACTTGTTTTGGGATGATTTCTTCATGATCACTCTTCTCATATACATTTCTTTGACATCCAGGGATGAATATTCTCAAGGGGGAGATATTGAAACGACCCCAAAAAGTGCCCGAAAATGTGCCTTGGATGTGCGCGGAATCTTAATTTCCACATATCTCAAGATCCGTGCATGACATCGAAAACCCGAATTCATATTCTTATTTAAGGGTTAAGTTGAGTGGTGAATGGGTCTAACCCCAATTTTAGAGCAACCGTATGAAATTTGAAAATCTAAAGTTGGAGAAAAACAATGACAGTTCGCGCTCCAGTGGTGCGTCATAGTGTATTTTTGTGTCTAGTTTTCTTAGTTCAGTCCAAGGCTTATGGGTCTTAGGCCTAAGTGTTCCCATGCATAAAAATACCTATAATTAGCCTTATTTCACCCTCATATCATTCAAGACATTCCCAAATACTCTCTCAAACACTTAGACAATATTTCATCTACTAATTTCAAGTTCCAAAACTCATTCGAATATTAAGGTTCTCATTCAAGCTTTAACTGTCCATCTCCAATCTTCATCAAGGATTCTCCAAAGTCAAGGTATGTGGGTTTCTTTCATGGGTCCCTTTCACCCATGATACCCAAGCTTCCTTTTACTTAAAATTGGATGATTTAAAGTTGAATTACTCATGGGTCCTACTTATTAAAAATTTCACTGCGCACTATGTTAGGGTTTCATGAATGTATGGTTGTTTTAGCATGTTTTGAGCTGTGAGTCTAAGATCTATTGTGAGATTTGATGTATGTTTCTTGAGGGTGTTACAAAGTATGTATTGATGGTTTTACATTGAACTTTCAAGCATGATTTCACTCTTGAATTGCATGGTTTTACACTAGCACTATACACCCGCCAAGTGTTTGATACAACGTACGGTTATGATTTTCTTAAGGAATTGAAGTTCCAATGCATGTCTTATGAGTTGAATGACTATATGATGATGAAAGGAGTGTATGTATATCATATTATCTCTATAGTTTTTGAATTGACGAAGCCTCACTCGGGGGGTTGTAGGCCCGGGTAACCTCGTTGAGGGACTTGTACGTCGACAACCTAGCTTGGGAGGTGGTACGACTGTGCAATTATGCCGAGGAATTTGTACCTTGATAACAATGTTGAGGGTTTGTACTCTATCAACAATGTTGGGGGGTTCGTACCTCATCAACCATGTTGGAGGGTTTGTACCTCATCAACCTATTGAGGGGTTCGTACCTCATTCGCCTCCCCAAGGGGGTGGTAGGCCTTGGATATTCACTATTAATGGTCTCTCCTTACACATGTATTATGTTCTATATAAGCAAGGTTTTACTTCAAGCATCATTCATACATGCCATATTGTTATATGCTCATCCTTTGCCTATGTTATGCATTTTGCTTATGATGCTTATCACTTGTTGCGTTGCATCCTATATAATTAGTACAGTCAAATATACTAACACATAATCTATACTTACATGATGTCACCATGTAGGAACCAGAGCCCCACTTGATCATTCTTCCCCACATGGCTAGTACAATTGTCTCTCAAGCTAGTTGGTCAGTCCTCCATTTTGAGGACGATGTTTATGATCCCATACTATGTGCAAACACTATCTTTATCTCATGTATATGTTGACTATAAGGGTGAGCCTAGTAGCTTGTCTTGGCCCCATGCTATGTATCTAAGTTTCATAGGTGTTGTTCGACATGTTTGTATTATGCTATGAGCTTTGACTCTCTCTTTACTCATGATGTTTATGATATGAAAATTATCCCTTAGCCTCGTTTATCCCTATTTACTATATCTTGTTCTACTTTATTGCTTCCACGACTAAGGATGTGTAATGATATGTTAAGAGGCTTGCTTGGAGTCCTTTCGAGTTTCCTAGGCGTCGTGTCACATCTAGGCCCTAGGCTTGGATTGTGACAAGAATTCTATAGGATGACTTAGCACCAAATAAAGCAACATGGTGGTGTTTGATAAGTGAAACCAAGAAGCAACCTTTTACCCCATTTATTGTGTGCCACTATAAGAGTCTATGTAGGCTAGGCTAATGGATCACAATAGGCTAATTATATTATATGATGATGTATGCTATATAATGGAGTTCCACCTGGTAAATGGTCTCCCCGTGTCAACGTAGGGGGTTATGTTGGATTCTATGTAGTACCTCACATGGTCTTTTATGTCAATTATGGTCCATTCCATAAAAGTATGATATTGATATCTTTGTTCCATCACATGTGTTTCATTTATGAAGTTCTCTTACTCATATTGAGCTTTATTCCTTGTGCATGCTAAAGCTCATATCCAGGTTGCCTTTATCATTCCATGCATTACAGTCTTTACCTTATAAATGATGGCATTATAATTTCATACTTGCATTCAACCTTACATTTTTAGTACATTTCAAAATTACTAAAGCATACATGATATTACCATGTAGGGACAAACGCTCCTCCCCTAGCTCGTGGCTAATTCTTCCGATTCTTTGAGACTAGTACTGTTTTGGTGAGCCCTTAGTTTTGGATCCCATTTATTTTATCTTCTTGCTATTTATTTTGCACATGATGTATATTTTGGTTTTTGAATCAGGAGCTTTTACTTTCTATGTTCAAGTTTGAAATCTTTTCTATTTGAGGAAAATTATTCGTTTATTGGTTCTTATTTAGCCATGTTCTAGTTGGTATGTTTAAGGATACTATATAAGTTTGAGATGTTATTCCTTTCATTCAAATGATATGCCATAGATCCTATCCCATTTATTTTTGCAAAATGAGTAAACTTATGCCTATGAGTTCTTGTCATGCTAAGATGGCTTGGAATGAGGTACTTATGAATGTCTCATTCACCATAATATGACTAGGTCCTAGGCTGGGGTCATGACATTTCTACTCTAATCAAGCTTGATTTTGTCTTGTTCAAGGACAAATGATCCCAAGGGGGAGATATTGTAATGGACCGTACATGGAAAAGCCTAGAAAATGGAAAGTTATAGAGAAAGCTAAACTGGGTTTGATCTTACAAGCCCATCTAATGCTCGTAGATTGAACCATGGGTCACAAATATGCTTCGTGGGTTGTCCAAGAATTGGTGAAAATTTTGGAAACTAGAATGTTTATGAGGCCAAAGCACAGATCTTATTGGGAATACAATTCATAAAAGAGGTCATGGATGGAAGTTCTAGGGATCTAAAAATTTTCTAAGTCTGAAAGGCATCTATGAGGAGATTGTATGACCATAAATAGAAGTACAACTCTTGAAGGATGTCTCATAATTAAGGTTCAAAGAATGGTTTTAGAAAAAATTTACAAGAGGACAAAACCTTTACGGGTCCTTTGGTATGAAGGACTAATGCATTTAATCCCGACATAAAAACATAGTGCCCTTAAATTGATGTTTGGTTGGCAAAATCGAGATAACTTATCCTGAGACTAATAAATAATATCGGTATAAGTTATTCTTCTTCTTTGGGGGTATACTAATTTCGGGATAACTTATCCCAGGATAAAAAACATTAATGACAAAGGTACCCTTTTAAATCTTTTATATATATCATTTTGAATATTTATGTGTATTTACATTATTTTTAATACAATATATATTAACATTTCATTCCTTATTTTTATGATATTTTTTCATATTTTTCTATTAAAAAATTACATTATGTAATATAATTTTTGTTGACCAATTTTTTTTTTAATATTTTGATTATTCATAAATCTTTTTTACTTTAACAAACTTAAAAATAGAAGTTCTATTTTTAAATCAAATAATAATAAAGTTTTAGTTTAAATGTATATCATACCTATAAAAATATTTAAGCTATATAAGATGAAAGATTTATTTTAAAGATGAATATTGAATAATTAAAGCAAGAAAAGAGAATACATAAAAACAATTAATAAAGTGAAGGGTATTTTTATAAACAAATAACATTTTCTTAAAATTTATAAAACAAACCAAAAGCCAAATAAGAAATAATCTTAGCATTACTTATCCCATCGTTACTAATCCCAACATGACTTATCCTATCAGAACTTATTCCATCATAACTTGTATTCAAACCAAACGACCCCTTAAGTACAAGTCGTACTCCAATCTATGACTCGTAGATTTGAGTGATGCATATGTCTGGCAAGATTTTAATGAAGTATTTTTTAGTCATTTCTGACTCATTTGACTCTTAAACTATATTGTTTGACCCTTCTACCTGCCCTTAACCGACTTAATTACATTAAAACTATCTCTATTATATTTCTATCTCATTTATTCTTCAAATCACTAAAAGCTTTCTTGCCATTCTCTCTAAAAGGATTCTGTCCATTGAAGCTTAAGGTTTTAAGCTTTTGTTCTAGTAATCTTAATTTCTAAGGTTTCTCACTTGAGATATGTAGGGTTTCATCTGTGGAGCCCAATCCAAACTCATTTTTTCTGCAAGTTCATGCATGAATTCTTATGGGGTTTCATGATTTCACTCAAAATATTTGGATTATGACTATTACATGATTAATTTACGTAATTATTCATGAATTATGATGAATTACATGATTTTCAATTTATTTTAAGTGTATTCAAATATGTGTTGATTAGGGATTGTTGAATTGATACGGCTTCCTTAACTAATGATTTAATTTGATTTCAATTGCATTGATTCTACATGATTTACATTCAATTTCCTTATTTTAACTTCAATATTCTATGGACCCATATTTTTCCCTAGTTTCCTGGTTAAGCTATAATTTTCATGAATATGATTTCAAGTATGTTTGTGATGATAATGATGACGACGATTACGATGATGAGGGTGATCTAACACTCTAATGTTTAAGAAATGATGATAAGATGCAGAGTATACCCACATTCTATGAAAGCGTGTAGATACACTATTCTTATGAAATGGTGTATTTTACTTGAAAGCTATAAAAGTATGACTTTGATGACTGTCATGATGCCTATGTATATTGCATTGATTATGTATTTCGCAGGATTTGACTTAATGCCAAATGAGCTTGAGTGAGGGGGACTATCCCCAAGGGTCCCTATATAAATTCTCATGTCTCGTAACTACATTCAATTGTGGGGTTATGTTATGTGCCTATATGGTCTTATTTTAGTGGATCCACACATATGACCCTCATTGAAGTGTGAAGGTCTAGTAAGGTGGGGTATAGTCTACCTTGGCATGTAGACCACTCCTTTTCCATTGTGGAGGCAACATTGAGATTTCATGTAATAGTCTGCATGGTCTTATTGTTGGTTAAGATTATATTCTAACATATATATGTATGCTAGGTTATGAAGTATTTTATTTATGACCATTCATGATTTTTAACATCCATGGATCCTTCATATCTTGTTCTTATTCGATTGCTATGATTATGCATATTATTATTAGGATCATGATGGTTTCTTGATGCATGGAATACCTACAAAATTAGTACATTCCACATATTAGTGCATACTGTTTGCCTATATGATCTAACAATGTAGGGTCTGACGACGAAGAGACTACTCCTTAATTTCATGGCAAGAGTTGGACACATACATTGAAGATTTGATGAGTTTCCATGGTTCAGGGACAAGCCTTACTCATGTTTAAGTTTTGATATGTTGATACTTTGATGATTTTATTTTATCTTGAGGGTGAGCTAGTAGCATGTTCTAGACCCCACCAACATCCATGATATAAAGACGTGATTGGACGATTTGATGTAACTCCCTCTAATGGGGGATTATAAATTTCTATGTTAGTTGGTATTTACGCTATGACTTAGCTTTCTTACTTTTATCATTTGCATATTTACCTTATGTATGCTTATGATATGAACAAGAGGCTTGGATGGGGCGCCTTCGTGTTCAACATTGTCGTGTCACGACTAAGTCCTAAGTTCGCGTTGTGACAAGGAATCTATTAGAGAGGTGATAGAGACGTATTAGAGAGAGGATAGGACATCCAAACACATAAGAGAGGGATGTATCTGAGAGGCAAATAATGTATCAAAGAGGGGACAGAGAGTATCAACGACAAGAAAGTGATGTATCTAGAAGGAAAATTTTGACAATTTTTTCAATTGTAGGAGATTTTAGAGGTAATGGTAAAATAATATATCCTTGGAAACTACCTTGGTAGAAATATAAGGTAAGACTATGTACAATAGACTCTTAGAGTCCGGTCCTTCTCCAGACCCTATGTACAGGGAGAGCTTTAGTGCACTAGACTGACTTTTTTAAGGTAAAATATAATGTCTATTTAGGTAATTTTTCTAAATACATTCATGTTTATTGGACTTAAATAAATAATCTAATTATATTAATTCACCATATTTATTTGAAATAATATATCTTGAATTTAATATAATTTAAATCATTTAATGAATTTATATCCAATAAATTTTAAAGATTGCAAATGCCCTTTGCTTCAAGTTTTGTAGATATATTTTATCTTTTGAAAACTAGACTTGAAGTATTAAGATGATGTTTAATAACAATAATTTTTTATGCATAATTATCCTCATAGCTTAATGCAAAGAATATATTAAGATTTGATTTAAATAGTTACTTCACAACAACAACATACCCAGTGGAATCCCACAGTTTGGGTTTGGGGTTGGTGAAATTTAAGCAGATCTTACCACTACCTCATAGAGATAAAGAGGTTGTTTCCTGAGAACCCTCGTCTCAGAAACCCATAGTAGAAACTAGATATGGAGATTTAAATATTTACTGGAAAAGAAAAAAGAAGAAATCGATGCACATCACATTTAAAGTAATTAAATGTCATGATTCAAGCTAGGTCCAAGGTGTGACAGGGCGACTAGGATTTTTGAGGAAACCCCTACCAAACCTCTTTACACTTCAAGCATACGTGAGATAACTAAAGATAGAAAGAATATGAAAGAAATTGCAAAAGGTCTAAAAGTCATAGCATAACAAAGAGAATAGCAAAGATGACATAGGCTCTTTACATAATATTTGAAAGCCTCTAAATCATAGATAAAATTCTAGGACAGGTTCTACCTAAGTCAAAGTCTAAATCAACAACCAGGTAGACTAGTAAAATACGGAACCATAACTTGTCCTCAGAACATGAGAACTCACCAACTTTAACTTGGTATAAATCTTTGGCCACCGGAGGATGATAATACTAATAAACCCCTAAATTATAACACAATATAGGCAAGAAAAATATGTTTTGGTATTTTGAATGTACTATTTATGTGATCAATGTAATAAATATTAATTTATGATATACAAATGACCAATGTAAAGAGCATGATAAGGGAATTATTATGATATAAGTAAATCATGGATGTGGTGAATGCATCATAACATCATAAGTGAATCTTGAGAGGACATGAGTCATAAATAATCAAACATGTGTAATATGAAATTATCAATGCGTGTAATAGCAATCATAACTGACAATGAAACCATGCTAGTTATTACATGGAATCACAAAGTCTCTCTATGCAATGAAAAAGGGAAATCTTCTTTCCAAGATCGACTCTACCCTACTAAGCGGGTGCTATGAGTATGTGATATATGTGGATTCACTAAGTATGTCATGTTGGCAATGATTCTATAAGGACATGTAGGTACAAAACTAGATATTGCTACTAAGGATCCTTTGGATCGAGTCCTCACCTCAATGTCCATTCGGTGCTAAGTCAAAATTCTATAGAGTACTTGTCATAAAAATCATGAAACTTGTCATGCGGGAAGGTAATCAATAACTACCAATCCAATTCATAAGCACTTTTTCATAGAATAACTCATTTTCATGTGTTTCATGTAACGTGGATGTAGGCCTTCTATCATTATGAATCATACGTCATTAAAGAGTGTCATTGGGTCTTAATTCACACCATTAATAGCTTGTTTGAAAGACTTATCAATTAATGATCATAATTTATAGTGAAAAATTAGGATAAAAGTATGGGTTCACTTGTAATCAACATAAAATTATGTAATTGACATGAAATCATGCATAATCACACAGAATCAGGTCGATTTGCATCATAATTGAAATAATTCATAATCAATAGCATGAACCCTAGATCATGTTGAGGATAGATTGGATGAAAGTACTTGAAATAATATAATTAACAATGATTCATGGAGAATTAGATCAACAATCATAATATAAGATACAATTCATGCAATTGAATGAGAAATCATCAAACTCATAAGTTTCATACTTAAAATTGATTAAAAAAATTGAGGATTCTTTGGAATTCATGGGTGGAAGGACCCATGAACAAATACCAATATTCTAGGACCAAAATCCTAGAAGAAATCAGGAATATGAATGGAGAACTTAGAAATCCTAATATGAGGTTTCAATGGAGCCTTGTTGGAGAAGAAGACTTCAGAGAATTTGGTGATTTGAGAGATCGAATAGGAATAAGGTTCCTAGGTTTATAGGGAAAAAAAACCGAGTTGAGAAATTGCGAGGGTAAAAAAGGATCAAAATACCCCAAATTAAAATTTATTAAATAAGGACGAAATAGATATACAATTCGTAGACACTTCTACAGCCCCTAGAAGTCCATCCTATAAACTAGCCCAAAAATAGCCTCTCTAAATGTCATTCATGACTTAATTCTATGGGCCTTTCCTATCTTCTACAGCTTGTAGAAACCCCTTGTAAATCCCTTCCATACTTAGTCAACATACAAGTTCACAAGATCTAATCTATAAGCTAAGATTATGACTTGTAATTTCCTTTACTGGTCATTGGAACCTCTTCGTAAACTGCCTCATTTTTCTCAAAATGTTCTTAAGTGTCAAGGAACTTTTACGGATCATTTTCATAACTGATATTTAAAAATACAATCCATCCTATTTGATTATATAAAAAGTATTGATGTTTGTTATTTTTCCAACTTTCATGACCATTGTACGACACCCTTCTACGGACCATATTTACTTCTATGGAAGAATAGTCTTTGCTCGTAGATTATGCTGATTTTCCAAAAAATAAACTAATGTTGGGGTGCCTTCTGTAGTACTCATCTATGACTCATAGACATACCATATCTGCAACTTTTCTTCCTTATTTTGACTTTTTAACTTTATGAATATTACAATATCTCTTCCTTGAAAACATTCAACCTTGAGCAGCATAAAACATACCATAAGTAGAGCAGAGGAAACATCTAACAATCTAAAATAAATACAAACGTGCACTTTGAAATGCAAATATCACGACATCTTGGAAATTTGTAAAAAGCATGGCTTAAAATAAGTTTCATGAGCATGCATACATATATGATAACATGAAAAAGCTGAAACATAGGAATTCGTAGGATTCGATCATGAAGACCTAGGAACCTTGGGGTGAAAGGAAAGGAAAGAGGCAAAGGTAATGCTTTATCATATCTGCTTCTGCTTCCCAAAATAACACTTTCAACCTCTTGGTTCCTCCATAATACCTTGACGGGTGTCACTTCTTTGTTTCTTATCTTCTGAATTTTCTTGTTCAAGATTTCAACAAGAACCTCTTCATAAGACAAACTCCCTTTTACACCCATACTCTCTAGTGGCACAATAGATCTAGGATCACCAACATATTTCTTCAAGAAAGGCACATGAAACACAGGATGGACCAATAACAATTTTGAAATGGATCCAATTCATAAGTTAACTTGCCAATATGCCTCAAACTTTAACATGGTTCCACGTATTGGGGACTAAGCTTTCCTTTCTTACCAAATCTCCGGGTGAAATATCAAATAGACCCACTCATTAGTATCAAATTCAAGTTTATCTGCTCCTTGCATACGAATATGACTTTTCTTGACTTTGAGAAACTATAACCTTTCTCAAATAAGTTTCACCTTTTTCATAACCTCAAATACCAGCTCGAGTCCTATCAATTCCATTTCAGCTCCTTCAAACCACCCAACCGAATACCTACATCTCCTATCATATAAAGCCCTAAAAATAGCCATTTGGATGCTAGCATAGTAACTGTTATAAAAAAACTTAATCAACAGTAGATAATCATCTCAATTTCCTTTGAAATCAAGTACATATGCCCTCAACATATTTTTCAATGTTTAGATTCTCTTGTCAGCTTACCCATTGGTTTGAGAGTGAAAAATGGTACTTAACATAATTTTTTACCAAGATCCTTTTGAAAAGACTTCTAAAAATGTGAAATGAATTGAGTACCATGATCTATCACAATAGAAAAAGACACACCATGAAGTTTACTAGCTCCCAAATATATATCCTTACATAATCGTCAGCGAAATAAGAAGTCTTATCCGGTAGAAAAAATGGGTTGATTTGGTAATTCTATCTACCAAATTAAATTATGTTGTCGATGAGTACGACAATTTTTTTGTTACAAAGTCCATATTCATAGCTTCCCATTTTCAAATGTTTATCTTTGTGTCTTAAGATAGGCCTCCCAGCCTTTGATGCTCCACTTTTCACTTGTTGACAATTTAGATAATCTGCTACAAACCTTGTTATATCTTTTTTTATTCCATCCCACCAATACACCTCCGTCAAGTCTCCATATATTTTAGTGGATCCTAAATAAATAGAATACCAAGAACTATCAACTTCTTTGAATATCATCTCCCTTAGGCCATAAAAATCAGGAACACAGAAGTAACATTGGTAACTAAGTACCTTCTCTCCTTCTTGAACAAATTCTTATTATTTTAGCAACCAACTTCTTCAATTCCACTAAGACCAAGTCCAAGTCTTGATTTTCCTTTACATCCGCCACAAAATACGATCTCAAAACATTATGGACTAGTACACCACCCTCATTGAGTTCAGTCAACTGAACACCCATATAAGCCACCTCTACACATCTTTTTCCAATTCTTTCTTCTCATTTTCAACATAGGCAACCCTCTTCATGGACAATCATCAAATTGCATCGACAACTTCATTACCTTTATTCGAATGGTACACCATGCCCATGCAATAGCATTTTAATAGCACAAGCCATCCCCATTTCTAAAGATTCAAGTCTTTCTTCTTGAATACACATTACGGACTCTTGTGATCAGCGAAATATCAACATGCAGGAGTAGTTTTAGGTGTACTATGGGATTAACAACTTAGATTTGGACTTGTAGGTCCTCAACAAAGTACAACATCAGTTTTTGAGCAAGTAGTTGAGTTCCTTGATTGGATCAAACACACCTCTATGTTGTCATCTATAAAGTAAGACCTGACATAGGGGTTTATTGGTTGATTGACTTTGTTTCTCCATCTAGCATCAAAGCACTTGATATCAGCTGGGTATACTTTTCCTTAGGTTGTTCGTTATATGACCTCCATTAATTATGCATGTATGGAGACTTATAAAGGTGGATGTAAGAGGCCCCTTCATCAGCATAGTAGTTATAACATCTCACTTTGGGGTAGGTATCATACTAATGAGGGTTATCCTCACTCTCAACTTACCAAACCTATAGTTGGAGCATCTCATATTCCAGGAAGTTTGGTTATATCTTATGGTACTCATTATGTACAAAATTCATAACAAACTTCTTAAGGAGCACCTTCCACGGGTTCAAGTTCTAAGGTTCATTCTATGCTAGCCAGGCCACCTTACTGTGTTTCTTTTAGAAGGAGGTGTTACGCATACAGTTAGTTGTGGAATGTTTTGAGGATTAGTTAAAAGTAACTCATATCAGGTGATAGGCTTGTCAAGATCGGGTTTATATGGCCCAGGGATAGTTAGTAAAGGGTGGCGCAAAATTGTGGGGCACAATAATAAGTTGGACGAGGTAGTTAGGATGGTCTATCACATGTTGCACATTAAACTTTAGCTCGTGTGGCTTCTCTTGGTTTCAGTGGTATTGGCCATTGATTTAGAGAACGTCCCCAATACGGGACCATGGCAAAGTCATCTTAGTCATCATAGGCTTTTTGGTTTGTGGCACCTATAGTTAGGGGTAGTGTGCCTTAAGCGTCATAATTCATGGCATAAATGCTTAGTTTGGGTTACGATGCATTCCATCCTATGCATCTATAGTACGAACAGAGGATAAGTCTCCAAGTTTTGATCATATTTATGTGAATTCATTCCCATGACCTCCTTTGCTGTAATGTGTGGATGTTGGGGTTTTTATGCCCATCGGTAGGTTCTTGGCTTTTTATATTCATTAGGTGTGATTTAAGTGGTTATCATGGATTAGTATGTGTGTGTTACTGGAGTATTTGAAATTATACACTCGTTTTTATATCTTATGGGTAATTTCCTTTAGTAGTGTATCATGTTGACCTTGTTGTTGTGTTTGTTGTAGTGGTTGTCACGCCCCGGACCTAGGGCCTAGACGTGACAGGCGAATGGGGGACCCGAAGGAACCCCAAACAAGCCTCAAATCATATCATTACACATCCTTGGTTACAGAAGCAATTAAAATGACAATAAGAGGTAAGCATAAACGAGGGGAATCAGATTTAAGGTAAAGAGTTAAACACTTGAATAACATAAATGTGTCAAAGCTCAAGCGTAATACATAACTTGTCCAACAACACCTCTAGAAATAGAACTTAGCGAGGGCCAAGACAAAAAACCGGGCTCACCCACATCCTCATAAGTATTCCAAAATATACATGATATAGTATGAACATAAACATTAAAGAAGATAGATATTGTCCCCGGACATGAAGACTCACCAAAAGCTAACTTGAACAATCTATCTAGCCACGAGAAGAATCAATAAGGGCTCCGATTCTTACATGGTAACATCATGTAGGCATAGAGTATGCATTAGTATGTTTGAATGTACTAAGTATGCGAGGTGCAATGCATGTAACTTACCAAAACCTACATATAGACATTAGACGACAAGGCACATAATATAGAAAGAGTTGAATATCAAAAATGTAATATACAAGATGCATTGAAAGTCATGATGCATGAAATTCAAATGATACGCTTATATATATTGGGGATGTGACCTCAAACGACATAGGTAAGACCAAGAAGGCTATTACTTGGAATCCCGATGAAATCCCTTCATTGGTAAAGAGGTGATCTAATTGCCAACGGTAGACCATACTTCACCTTATGGGACAACTCCCTCTTGGTATGAAGTAACCTTCCTTACGGAATAACTCCCTCTTTGGATAGGATTTTCACAAATCACAATTCAAATCATTCCTTCTCCTTACTGGACAACTCCCTCTTCGGATCGGGAACCTATGCTAGGCACATAGTTCAAGGAAAGGGAAAGGGCTCTTGGGGGTAGCACTAACGCCCCCAATCCATCGGTGCTAAATCGTCATCCCACAAGAATAAATATACATATACATATAAATATACATACTTTCCAACTACGTAAATATTTTCCGAAACCATCTCAACGCATTCTTAGGCTTAAAGGCCAAAACATAATTTCATAGTCTTTATACTCATGCATAGGAATAGCCCATTCATATACAAAATGGTGCAAGCACCCAAAATGCTCAAAGAGCCAAAATCAAAGACATATATGTGATCACAGTATTGTCATAACCAACATTTTATCAAAACTCATATCATAGAACATAATTGGGATTAACCCATAACATAATTTCTCAAAATAATCCATGTACATGAATGCATATGCTATGGACAATGAGAGAATGACATGAGTAATTAGGATTCAATCTAAAATCAATAATATAATATGCAACTAAATTGAAAACATAATTAAATCCACATCTAAATTCATAGTGTAATCACCCATGCATTTAGAAGTCTTAAAGGGGACATACATACTTGAAATTTCAAAAACCCCAAAGAAAATCCTCATGTAGTAGTTCAAGTCACATTAAAATCATCAAATAAACAATACCCATGCCTAATTACAATTTTAGGATTCATAATCTTCAAAACCTCGAATTTAAAGTAAACTAGAAATCCATGAGATTGTTTAAAGATAATTTTGGGTCTCCTTGAATAAAAGAAAGTCAAGGATCATCCCACATACCCTAGACCTTGAGTTCCTTGGAATTGAGTTTGGGAAGAATGGAAGCTTGGAAGTGGGTCTTGGAATCC
>JAPFFP010044406.1:0-12445 GCA_026153255.1 Solanum medicagineum
TGACTCTCCTACTAAATTATTAAGTCATACAATAACCTCAATTATTTACTTAGTTTAGGGTTGATATATCCTTAATTTAACACCAATACATATATACCATCAACCCTCTTTAGCATTTAGAATCACATATCACCCATTAACACGAGATTCAAGCACTTTCAAGAATTGATGCTAATTTGACCAAACCATAATATGATTCATCTACATAGCATTAGTACATGTAAAATGTGGGGTGTTACAGTGAGCCTCCCTTACTTCGGGGATCCTTACTTTATTTTCATCCAGCTATTAGTGACAGACTTTAGATTGGCTTTATTTTGAGTTGAGGTAGTCATGAGTTTGTCATTAGCACCAATTGATAGTGATAAAGAATTCATAGACTAGAGTTGAGTTGTTGATTGGAGATTATGTTGAGCTAGCTTCATTCAGACTAGCCTATTATTTATGATTTTTGAGACTTAGATTGTCCACCTTTTATTATCACAGTCTTCAACTAATTGGTTAGTTATGTTAAATGAATCCATGTGACGAGGCCAAGTGGTTTGCTTGGGGAATAGCACTAGTCTTTGAGTGTTGGTCACATCAAGGGTACCCTCTCGGGGCATGACAAACTTGGTATTAGAGTATAAAGTTCAAGTGTCCTAGGGAGTCTATGGGGCCGTGTTTAGTAGAATCCTTATTATTGGTGTGAAGCGCGCCACATCCATAATAGGGAGGCTATAGGATGTTATGAATAGTTACACTTCTTTCATGATTTGATTCATGCGATAGAGTTGTAATCATGCCTCCAAGGAGAGCTGTTAAAGGAAGAGGGTGTCCTGCCAGACAAAATGTTAACCCACCTAACCCCAGGGGCATGATGAACCTGTAGGTCCAGCTATCCCCTCTGAGCAGCCCCCACAAGCTGAAATTTCTAATGCCGAGCTTTGCCAGGTTATCCAAACTCTAGCCAGGCTGTTACAGCACCTGCTGCAAGGCAAGGTGCGGGTAGGCAGGATGCACAAGACACATCTAGAGTCTGTGAATTCTTGAGGATGAACCCGCCTGAGTTCACAGGGTCTGCACCCAATGTAGATGCTGAGAACTACATTGATGAGCTTTAGAATATGTTTCAGGTGATTCATGTGGCTTATGTTGATAGAGTTGAATTGGCTACCTACCAACTCATAGGTGTGGCCAGGCTATGGCTTGATTAGTGGAAGAAGGGTAGAGGAGAGGAAGCCCCATTTCTGACTTGGGCAATGCTCAAGGAAGCCTTCTTGGGGTGTTTCTTTCCAAGAAAATGGACAGAGCCCAAGGTACAAGAGTTTTTGAATCTGTAATATGGCTCTATGACTATGCAAGAATATAGGCTTAAGTTCAGCCGACTATTCCACTATGCTCATGATATAGTTGTTGATATGAGAAGGAGAATGAGGTTGTATACAAATGGGCTGAACAAAGGGCCAAAGAAAGATGGAAGGGGAGCTATGCTTGTAAATGATATGAACATCGAAAGGTTGATGACTTATGTACAACAAGTTGATGAGAAGAAACAACATGATAGGTAATAGTTCAGAAATAAGAAGGCCAAGACGTCCAGCCATAAGGTTGGAAAGAGGGGGAATGGGAATGGTAACAGGTTTGAGTCAAGGCCAGAGTCACGGAATGGGAATGGTAACAGGTTTGAGTCAAGGCCAGAGTCACCATCTATTACTGCACCTGCGCCAGAAACAGGAATGATCAGAGGGTTTAAAATTTTGGAGCCCAGAGATCTCAGTCACATGCTAGTATGGCTCAAGGTTCATAGGGCAAGCCACTGTGTGGTAAGTGTGGAAAATTACACTTGGCTAGATTCCGTGAGAGGAGTGATGTATGTTTCAAGTGTGGTCAAGTGGGTCACTTTCGGAGAAAATGACCAAAGTAGGCTGACCGAGCTCAATCTTCTGTACCAGCCTTGCCAGCTAGAGGAACTCAGAAAGATGCTATGTCAGGCGCAAGCAGAGCTACAAACAATTTGCATGCCATGGTAGTCACCAAGATTAGGAGAACTCTCCAAATATTGTGACGGGTATGATTCAAGTCTTTCCTCTTGATTGCCATGTTTTGATGGATCCTAGTGCCACATTGTCATTTGTGTCTCCTTATATGGCTAGTAGATTTGATAGAAATCCTGAGAGTCTTCTTGAACCGTTCGACGTTTCTACTCCAATTGGTGAGTCTATTCTAGCTGAGAGGATCTATAGAGATTATGTAGTATCCATCCATCATAAGAATACTTTTATTTGATTAAGTTAAATATGATTGATTTTGATGTGATTCTTAGCATGGATTGGCTTCACACTTGTTATGCCTCCATTGATTGTATAGCCCAAATAGTTAAGTTCTAATTCCCAAATGAACTGGTTCTGGAGTGGAAGGGTGATTTTGTTGCACCTAATAGAAAGTTTATCTCCTACCTTAGGGCCAGAAAGCTAATCTCCAAAGGTTGTGTCTATCACCTCGTGAAAGTTAAGTCTGATGATGTCGAGTCTCCAACTCTAGAGTTCGTCTCGATTGTGAATGAGTTTCCTAAAGTGTTTCCTGAGGATCTGCCTGGAGTCCCTCCTGATAGGGAGATTGACTTTGAGATTGATGTTCTTCCCAATACTCAACTTATTTCAATTCCACCTTATCGGATGGCCCCCGCTGAGTTGAAAGAGTAATTGAGAGATTTGTTAGAGAAGGGCTTTATTAGACCGACTATTTCTCCTTGGGGTGCTCCGGTCCTATTCGTGCAAACGAAAGATGGGCCTCTCAGAATATGCATTGATTATAGGCAACTGAACTAGGTCATGATAAATAATAAATATCCTCTCCCCAGAATAGATTATCTATTTGACTAACTTCAGGATGCCTCTTGCTTCTCAAAGATAGACCTCAGATATGGTTATCATCAGTTAAAGGTAAGGGAATGTGATATCCTAAAGACTGTCTGTAGGACTAGATATGGCCATTTTGTGTTCTTAGTCATGTCCTTTGGGTTAACTAATGCACCTGCAACCTTCATGGATTTGATGAACAAAGTGATCAGACAGTACCTCGATATGTTTGTGATTGTATTTATTGATGATTTTTTTCGTCTATTCGAGAGATGAGGAGGATCATGCCAATCACTTCATAATTATCCTCCAGACTCTTAACGACCATGAGTTGTATGAAACGATCTCGAAATGTGAGTTTAGGCTCAAGTCAATAGCTTTCCTAAGCCATATTGTCTCGGATGATGGAATCCGAGTAGACATCCAAAAGATTGAAGTGGTTAAGAACTAGCCCAGACCGACCTCTCAAACTGAAATAAGAAGTTTCTTGGGGTTGGTAGGCTATCCCCGCAGATTTGTTGAGGGATTTTCTTCCCTATGTTCACCATTGACTAAGCTGACTCAGAAGAGGGTTAAGTTTCAATGGTCCAATGAATGTGAGAAGAGCTTCCAAAAGTTGAAAACCTGACTAACTACTACACCAGTTTTAACCTTGCTTGATGGGATAGAGGACTTTGTGATATATTGTGACGCGTCTAGAGTTGGATTGGGTTGTGGGCTAATGCAAAGAGGAAAAGTGATAGTATATGCCTCTAGAAAACTTACGATTTATGAGAGGAACTATCCAATCTATGATCTTGAGTTGGCAGCGGTGGTGTTTGCACTTAAGATTTGGCATCTGTACTTATATGCAGTGCATGTGGATGTGTTCACTGACCACAAGAGACTACAGTATGTCTTCAGTCAGAAAGAGCTCAACCTGTGGACTGAGAGACGGTTGGAGTTACTCAAAGATTATGACATGAGCATTCTCTACCATCTAGGTAAAGCAAACATTGTTTTTGACGCTCTTAGTAGGTTGTCAATAGGTAGTATGGCCCATGTTGAGGAAGGAAAGAAAGAGTTAGCTAAGGAAGTGCATAAATTAGCCTGATCGGGAGTTCAACTTGAAGAGAATGATGAGAGAGGAGTAAATGTTCAGAACGGATCTGCTTCATCGTTAGTGGTAGAGGTAAAAGAAAAGCAAGACCAAGATCTTTTCCTACTTCAATTGAAAGAAGCTATCCACAAACGGAAGGTGATGATATTCTCCAAAGGGGGAGATAGGGTGTTAAGATACCAGAGTACGTTGTGCATTCCAGATGTTGATGATGTTCAAGATAGAATTATGGTTGAAGCCCATAGCTCTAGATATTCCATTCGTCCTGGATCTACCAAGATGTACCACAACTTGAGGGAAGTCTATTTATGGAGTGGAATGAAGAGAGATATTGTTGAGTTTGTTTCAAATTTCCCAAATTGTCAACAAGTTAAAGTTGAGCATCAAAGGCCATGTGGATTGCCTCAAAACTTTGAGATTCCTGAATGAAGCGGGGATGATCAACATGAACTTCATTACTGGTCTACTGAGGTCCTGAAAGCAGCATAATTCGATATGGATGATTATAGATAGAATGACTAAATCAGCTCACTTCTTAGTAGTTAAGACAGCTAACACTATCGAGGAGTATGCCAAGTTGTACATCCGTGAGATTGTGAGGTTGCATGGAGTTCCCTTGTCTATCATCTCGAACAGAGAAGCTCAATTCACCTCCCAATTTTGGAGATCTTTCCAGAAGAGATTGGGTACTAAAGTAAATCTAAGTACTACCTTTCATCCTTAATGGACGGCCAAGCAGAACGTATAATTCAGATATTAGAGGACATGTTGAGAGCTTGTGTCCTTCACTTCAAAGGAAATTGGGTTTAAAACCTACCATTGATCGAATTTGCATATAACAATAGTTACTATCCAAGTATTCCGATGGCTCCCTATGAGGCTTTGTATGGGAGAAGGTGTAGATCACCAATTGTGTAGTTTGACGTTAGAGAAGCCGAGTTGATTGGACCTAATCTTGTCCATCAGCCAAGGGAGAAGGTGAAAGTCATTAAAGAGAGGTTGAAGACTGCACAGAGTCGCCAGAAATCTTACACCAACATGAGGAGAAAATACTTAGAGCTTAAGGTGAATGATTGGCTATACTTGAAAGTGTCACCCATGAAGGGTGTCATGAGATTTATGAAGAAGGGGAAACTTAGTCCATCCTATATTGGACTCTATTAGATTGTGAAGAGGATTGGGAAGGTTGCTTATGAGTTGGCATTACCCTTAGAGCTTGACGCGATTCATCCAATATTTCATGTCTCGATGTTGAAGAAATTCTTGGGAGATCCTGCCTTGGTACTCCCTATTGAGAATATTGGAGTGAAGGATAGCTTGTCTTATGAAGATATTCCAATCCAAATCTTTGATCGTCAGGTTCGCAAGTTGAGGACCAAAGAGATTGCCTCAGTCAAAGTCCTGTAGAAAAATCAATTCGTTGAAGAAGCCACGTGGGAAGCTGAGAAAGAGATGAGAGCTATCTTGATGATGAGAATATTGAAGGTAATTTCCTTACTATTGATTTGAATTGATTTGTCTATCCCTAAGTTGATGTATCTATTCTCGAGTTTGAGTAGCGATTGTGTAGATAGTTGAAGTGTCTTGAGTTTTATAGGTTGAATGAGTATAGAGAGGAGCCTTGATTGTTACTCGTTCAAAGATGTCCATCTTTACTCATTATTCAAGGATGAATGATTCTAAAGGGGAGATGATGTAAAATTCAGTAAAATTATCAAAATATCCCTAAAAGAGAGATGTGCGCATAACACGTTTTCCCAAACTTTTATGGTAAATCCAAGGCCGAAAATACGATCAACATTATTATGTGAGGAAATGGTCTTGGTTGATTTTTAGAGCAACCAGCTCGTAAGATAATTTTTCGATGCGAAAACGTATTCCAGAATAAGTGTGCGATAGGCCCGCGACGCGGACCTGCCGTGGACTTGTACTTAGATGTGATCCCAATATTTTCTATAAGATTAGAAAACTCTATTGAAAATTTTCAGAGAAAATCTCTAAAAAAACAACCTAATCTACTACGCGGACTAGGTATCCTGAGGCGAAAGTTTTTTAGTTTTTCGTGAGAGGCATTTCAGACCTTTTCCAATCCCTCCTAAACTTAAAACATGATCAAAATAGGTCATTTTGAGCGTAAAGAGGGTTTTATTCTCATTCCTAAGTCTTTTCTAAGTTTCTAACAAAGATTAGGGCTAAAAGGAAGAAAAAAGGAGCAAGAATTCAAGAAGATCGAGGAGAGTTCTTACGATTGATTGACAAAGCTTTATACTAGGTATGTAAGGCTAAACTAAAGCATGAAATTATTCTTCTATGTGTCCCCATTGATGGTAATAGAAAGATTATGAGTATATTGAGTTTCCATGCATGTTTCTTGAATGTTTTCTTGACAACTTATACATTATATTTATTTTCATATGCTGATGACCATCACAAACTTTATTTACTGAATGAATATTTTCACATGAGTTATTTTCATAAGCCTTATATGTTACTTCGTAAAAGAATGCATAAATGAATCAAGGGATTGAGTCTAGAGCTTTGAGTTGAGAATGTTAATTGTGATTGTGATGGGAGCAATTATGAGATGATAGAACTTGATGGTCCTATGAGTATTCATAATTGAACCCTAGAGATCGGTCTAATTGATTTTCTCTTAATGATTGATCTGAGTCCTTGAGTTATTAAATAGGAATTGAGTTGATGAGATGATTGAGATGATAGGTCGGAAGGTCCAACTGAGATAGAGTTAATGAGATGACGAGAGTCTCCATGAGACTAATTTAGATGATTGATTGAGATAGATGGTCTTATGAGCATTGAGTCATTAGAGAAGTATCGAGCACTGAAATGAGTAAAAATACATCCAACTCGCACTCATTAACTAGTCGCCAAGCATAGGTGAGGATCAAACCATTACATCAGAGGTTCCCTCTTTAGTTGATGTCCCTAAAGGCGATAGAGGACTTGAGAGACTAGATCCCTTATGGATCTGTTCGTTCTTTACCTGACGAGTATGGAACGGCTGTGGCAATATCAACGGGATTATTGTACAATCACAATCACTGGCTCATAAGTGATTATTGTCAGATAAGAAAAGCTCCTAGATAGGTTCTACACTTATAGTACTCTAATTTATTTTGATTGGATTGGATTGGTTTTGTATCGATGAGTTATTTGTCTACTCTTTATCCTGCTTTAGATAGACATTTGACATTTTGATTGATTATCTTATGAGTTGATGTTATTATATATTGTTCTGCCTATATTTGTTTCATTCAACCATTTTACATACTCGTACATTCGATGTACTAATGTCCATTTGGACTGCATCATTTTATGATTCAGAGGCAGGTACTAGAGCTCGTTAATAGGCGCACCATTGAGGATCTATTTCAATCAGATGAGTTGGTGAACCTCCCATACTTCGGGGGATCCTTACGTTATTTACATCTAGCTATTAGAGTCAGACTTTAGATTAGCTTTATTTTGAGTTGATGTAGCCATGAGTCTGTCATTGACACCAATTGATAGTGATAAAGACTTCATAGGTTAGAGTCGAGTTGTTGATTAGAGATTATGTGAGCTAGCTTCATTCAGACTAGCCTGTTTTCTTTTGATGATTCTTGAGACTTAGATTGTCCATTTTTTATTATCATAGTCTTCCGCTAATTGGTTAGTTATGTTGAATGATTGCATGTGATGAGGCCAAATGGTTCGCTTGAGGAATAACAATAGTATCTGAGTGCCGGCCACATCTAGGGTACCCTCTCGGGGCGTGAAACTCTACTGGTGTGCTTCCTGCTCGCGATGAAAAGAAAAAGAGCGATAGGGTTGAGGCAAGAGAACCAAAATGTTGAATAATTTTTTTCATGAAAGTCTATGAAAAAATTGTTATTAATACTAAGGAAATGATGTGTACTTTGAAATAATATTTTCTTTTAAAAAATCCTCTATGACTAGAGAACAACATAGATAAGAAAAAGATATGAAGAAGAAGAAGAATAAAAGGAGGAAAACGAAGAGGAGGACAGTCCCTTTTTGTTTTGAGTTTATAGCCTGAAGGTCTATTGTTAATGTTAGGTACTTTATGTTTTCTTGTTATAAGAGTGACCACTACTGGTGGTGGAGAGGCATCTTATTTTCCTTCACAATTAAGGAGAGTTAATTTTGCAACTGATGTGTCAGAATTTTCGAAAAACAATTTTTCGTTTGAGTTTTATAAGTTCTTGTTCCGAGCTGGCTGTATAATTATTCAAAAAGTAATGATTGCAAGATAAAAATAAGCTACTTGTAACGATTATTTTATTTGTTGATAAACTTAATAATAAGCAATATCTTAGCTTGACAAATATCGTAATTTTTATATTGATAGGTCCGATATTCTTTCGGCTATTTCGTTCGAGATAAATGTTGTGATGAAATAAGTGTGATTTGTTACTGTGATGTAAAAAATTAGTTGTCTAGAAATAAGTTGCAGATTTTCACTTTTGAAATAGTTGAAAAAAATAGCATAAATAATCATACCATGGAATGAGCAAGGTAGACCGATCATTATCTATACAATAGATTAACTTTGAGGAAAAACTTCATGTGAATGGTGTTTTACAGTCTGATCATGCCATGGAGAAGAAGAAAGTTAGTCCTGATTTATTAATGCTAGTTGATTGTCTACGTAGAATATTTGACCCTCACATGTTAATTAATTTATTATTGTTTATTTCGGTAGTAGGTATATCCTAGTTCTTGTTGTTCTTACTGGTGTTGCATTTGAATATCAAATATGCATGTTTATTCTTCTTCAAATGGAATAAAGTGAAGGGAGCCAATTGTAGAGGTACTTTTTGTTGTATATTCAATTAGAAGTGGTTGGATTGTTCGAGCCCTGCAAAAAGAGAGTTTTTATAAATAATTTAAATGTAAAAGTTGTTTTAAAAAAGAATTATAGTGTGTGTATTACCATTCATGTAATGTTGTGGCTTGTGGATATGAGTATTGATGTATTATATCGATTTGACAAACCTGCATGGACAAAGATTAGTTATATTGAGTATTTATGTAAGAAAGAAACACATATCGAGAATGAAATAGTTGAATTTTTTTACTAGCTGATAATTTTGCCATCCTTTTAGCCAAAATGACAAGGAATTCGTTAACCTTTTCTGTAAGGGTATTTTCATAAAATGTGATCAATTTCTCTCAAAGTGTAAGCTCTTTTTTCATCTTTTTCCTGATATGAATGGAAAGTATATAACATATAAATTAGTAATAAATGTTAAATAGATTAATGTATAAACATATTTGCAATATATTTGGTATGTCAAACTTTTATGACGATGCGATAGTTAATGACAATGTCATTATTTTTGTACTAATAAATAAGCAGAAATTAGATTCAATTATTAGTATGAAGATAGGAAAAATATGTTATCATACTATTTAAATTAGTCTAATGAAACATAATATGTTGGTTATCTGAAACTCATTGTTAGGTTCAATAGTGTTGCCTTTTGATCATTCAACTGTCAAAGGAAAAAAGTTACAAAATTAAAACATTGAAACTGGATGAAGGAACAAATTTTATGGATCAAATCTTTTAACGGTTTTGTATCGAGAGGTATTTTAATACAAATGAAATGATAGTTAAGGAATGAAATTCCTGAAAATCGTAGTTTAAATGTATCCATTAGCTTAAAGAAATTTCGAATTAATGGATATCTTGGGTCAATAAAGGCACTATATATACAACAAATATAATTTATCAGCTAATGTTAACTGTTGGGTATGCAAACTCCTCCCACATTGATGGAAAAGAAGAAAATGAACTATTTAAATAGGTTCAGTCCAACCCATTAGCATGAGGCTTTTTAGGAGGTACTCAAAAACAAATCCGTGAGTGCTTCGCCCAAAGCGGATAATATCATATTAATGTGGGGTTGGGGTGTGGGTAGGCGCGGTCCCTAAAAGTGGTATCAGAGCTTGGTTGTATAATCAAGAGTTCTACGATGGAGGGAAGTATGAACAAGATGGTGTGTTTAAACGGGAGTAACTACAAAATATGGAAAAGCAAGATGAAAGATCTACTGTTCATGAAGAAGATGCATCTTCCCCTTTTTGTTGCTCATAAACCTGAGGACTTGACCGATGAGAATTCGGATTTCGAGCACCAACAAGTATGTGGATATATAAGACAATAGGTTGAAGACAATGTTCACAATCACATTGTGAATAAGACACATGCTAGAACCTTGTGGGAAAAGTTGGAGACACTTTACGCCTCAAAAATGGGCAATAACAAGTTATTTTTGCTAAAACAATTGATGACCTTTAAATACAAGGAGGGTAGTCTTATTCTTGATCACATAAATGATTTCCAAGGTGTTCTTGATCAGCTGTCAGGAATGAGTGTCAACTTTGACGATGAAATACAAGAACTTCGGCTTCTTAATACTCTACCAGATTCTTAGGAATCTCTTCAAGTTTCTTTAACAAATTCTGCTCCTGGTGGTAAGGTAACTACGAAATATGCAAAAAGTAGTGTATTGAATGAAGAAGTCAGAAGAAGATCTCAAGGCACATCCTCACAGTAAGACATTCTCTACATAGAAGATCAAGGGAGAGGTAAAACAAGAGGTTCGAGAAGTAGAGGTAAAAGTAGAAGCAAGTCAAGATCCAAGTATCAAAATCATGTGTGTCATCATTGTGGAAAGAAAGGACATATTAAAAATTTTTGCTACAAGTTAAAGCAAGACATGGAGAAGGGAAAAAGGAAGAAAATAATGGAAACAATGTTGTTGTTGTTGTTCGAGATGACCTTCTCTTTGCTTGTGATAAAAGCGTCATCAATTTTGTATCTCAAGATACAAGTTGGATAGTAGATTCTGGAGCTACTTCACATGTCACACCAAGTAGATACTTCTTTTCATCTTATACTCCCACTAATTCTGGCGTGTTAAAGATGGTAATGCTGGCGAGATCAAGGTATTTGGTGTTGGCACAGTTTGTTTGAAGACCAATATTGGTACAAAGTTAGTCCTTCAGAATGTCAATCATGCTCCAGATATTCCTTTGAATTTGATATCTGTAGGACAACTAGATGATAATGACTATGAAAACGACTTGTTCCACGGTCAATGGAAACTAACCAAAGGCTCATTGATTGTAGCTCGCGGAAGAAAATATTCAAATTTATATGTTACACAAGGATCGATCCTTGCTGACTTTATAAATTTGATAGAATGTGAGTCTTTATCAGTTGTGGCATAAGAGGCCTTCTGGGAGATGCCCAAAAATAAATCCGTTAGGGATTGGCCCAAAGCGGACAATATCGTACTAATGAGGGGTTAGGATGAGGGTACGCGCGGTCCCTACAAGTAGTATCAGAGCCTAGGTTCGGAGGGCAGGAGTGATGGACTGACGCGTGCAGAGTTCTCGATGATTAAAAAGATCTGTAAGGGTGCCTTGTATCGAAAGTCTTCCTGTCAAGTGATGGTACAGGCGGCTTGTCCGGTTGAGTGATAACAATGGTGCAAGATGATTTGGCAGATCAGATAGTGTAACCTAGCGATGTGGAGGTTTGCAGTAATGCCTTGTGTTGAAAGTCTTCCTGACAAGAAAAAAAGGTGGTCGGGCGGCGTGTCCCCCGGGTTGTTGCGGCGGTACAAGATAGTGACAGATCTGAAATCGATAATCGCTGAAGAGGAGGTCACGAGATTGTGTGTGGTCAGAGTTTGAGGCGAGGTTTGTTGGGTATGCAAACTCCTCCTACATTGGTGGAAGAGAGGAAATAGGTTCAACCCAACCCATTAGTATGAGGCCTTTTGGGAGGTACCCAAAAACAAATTCGTGAGGGCTTAGCTCAAAGCGGACAATATCATACTAATGTGGGGTTGGGGTGCGGGTACGCGCGGTCCCTACACTAACTAAGTAATTTGTATTGATTGGATTTAACTGACTTTACACTAATCAACTAATATGATACTATATATGAGGTGGCTCTTATGTTATATTAGAAGCTTAAATGAAAATAAGGTCCATTAGCTAATGCTTATTAACTAATTTGTATTGACTGAATTTCATTGACTTTAGACTAATTAACTAATATAGTAATAAATATGAAGTTGTTTGGTCGAGTCTTATGCTATATTAGAAGCTTGGGTGAGATAAGACATTTTCTGATTAATTAGTAAAAAATATTTCTCAGTTTTTTTGCTTGCTTATTTTGATATTGCAAAAATTTACGTAAACTTAAACTGTTTAGGCTTGGATACATTTGTACTCGATTAGGGGTGAAGTGAGTCCCATTTGACGTGATCTGATGAAATCTCTACTGTTAGCTGACAGCTAAAATTCAATAGGAAAACTCATTAATAATGCAAGAGAAGAATAAAGTGAAGCTATTTAGTTTTCAGATTTTACTAAAGCAGTGAAAATGACTATTTTTTTGCCTTGGAGTATGATGGAATAAAGCAAAATGACTCTTTAAACTATCTGCGCTTTTTTCATTTGT
>JAPFFP010044407.1:0-12445 GCA_026153255.1 Solanum medicagineum
AGACCTAGACGAATGGGGGGCTTCAAACGAGAAATCACCTAGAAAATATGCAAATAGACTCAAGATAATCGTCTAGTTTTTAGTGAAAAGAACTCTTATTAGATCACTATACAATAGATGAAATCATATGACAAACATTAGAAGGAAAACTAAAAAAAAAATGATTACAACTTAAGCCTCAAAATCAGAATAAAAGAGAGTGAGACCAGAACAACATGAACAGACAAGGGATACTCAATCTATATAGGATTAAAACAGGAACAAAGCAAAACGGGGATGCTTGTAGACGAAAAAAACCTAGACTCGAACTAAAACAAACTTCATTTATCAACCAAATAATAAACTCACAGTAGCATCACGGCAGTTTGAATAAAGTAGTGAACAAAGATGTCAATAACATTCTTAACAGCTTAACAATGCACGAACAAATGTTGATAACATTTAATCCAAACACAATCACCTCAGAATGCATTGACTTGAACATCACTATCCGCAAGCATCCAGAACCACTATAAAAGGCACTATAGCAGGATTTGAACATCATGCATGTTTTCAAATAAAATAGTGAGTAAGACGACAAAAATAACATCCCCGACCAAGATACAGTGCCATAGGGACCTATTCCTTGATTCAGACTCGCATCGAAGAACTAGTTTCCAAATTATGAAACAGTAAAGAAGTATCGTTTTAAAGCTCTGAAACCAACTACAACTTAATGTCCAATAACAACAATCCACAGTATAATCTTGCTTTAACAGAGCATTTTCTAGTCAGCAAACTCAAAAAAGTATGAAAATTCGATAGCTCCCAGATTTTCACAACGTATGATATTTAGGCAAAATGAGATAAGTGAAACGAAGGCGTTACCTTTCTCGGGGCAGCGAACTGAGGACGATGACGAGCTTGACTGAATAACTCCACCACGAAGAGTCCTGTCTACACCTTTCTTGACCAAATATCCTCGATTCCAAGATATCAAGAATCAGTTGAATCTCTGGCAAACCAATTCGAGGGTATCCGAACTTATATCGAGCTTTTGAAATCAAGAATGGCTCTAAAAGTCAAGTAAGTTTTTCTAGGTTTTCCTCAATTATCCACGGCTGCTCAGAACGGAGAAGGAGAAGGGATTATATACCTCCCAAAATTAGGGCAAATCGAGGAAATTAGAGGTCGAATTTTGAATTCAGAATTCAAAATCCTCCCTTTAGGCAAGAAATCTTTGGGATTTTGTTAAAAAAAAAGAAACAAAAGAAAAAAAGAAATTCTCAACGGATCAAAGACTCACCGCTGATTGAGGGATCAAGATGCACGCGTAGGGACAAACATTAGAGGATTGAGGAAAGTTGGGGAGAAAGGGGATTTGGTCCTGGTTTTTCTGGTTTTGGTTTTTGATAAGAAGGGGAAAGGGGAAAGAGAATGAGCGTGAGAAGAAGAAGGAATGAGGAAATTGGGGGCGCGTGGCCCCCACGCACTGATTTATAAAATCCTTTTTTTTTTAAACAGATTCTTTTTAAAAAATGACTTAAAATACATATATTTTTTTTCAAGATAATTATTTCAAAAATTGTTCCAAATTCGATGACTAATTTATGTCGTGGAGGGTAAAAATTGGGTGTTAACAACTGTCCCTTTCTTTGGATATGATCGATGAAAGAGATCGTGGACAAGTAAACTTGACTGACTCAATTTTTAGCCAACCACGTTTCATTTTCCAAAAGCTGACTTTGAGGAATTATTGCCGGACCCTAGCTTTGGGTTTTCTACATATCTCAGGTTGCATGAGAATTCATGCAATTTGTAGTTCAAAATGCTTGATTTTACGCACAAGTTTGAAAGAACTCAAAAGCTATCCCAATATCGAATTATGGAGAAATTAGAATGCTTGGGATTGAGATTTTAAGAATAAATGTTGGAATGTAGCCGAGTTTTCGAAATTGAGCTCGCCTACATATCCTTGAACTTAGGAATCAGGCTACTTATAGTTCGACTCTATCAGTTGAAGAGGAAATTTCTTATTCGGAGATGACCTCTAGTTCAAGAGGAGTGACAACAAAATTAAGCTGTAAAACATTGTCACTCGGATTGGAAAATTGCCTCTTGTGAGAGTCGAGAGTATCCAAAGGCGAAACTGAAAATAAACTAACTGACTCATAGAAATTCCCACATGCCTTCTGATAGGGGTGTGGTTAGATGGTGGTGGTAGTCGATTCCAGCTCGTGTCTGAAAAGTTTGATGCCTCCCTTCAGACTATATCCCAGTTCACTGCTAAGAAAGAGTTCCACGTTGTGCTGCGTCCTACTTGATGATGTCCACTCCTGTGGTTGCTTTAAGAATTTCATCCTTTCGGATGATCTCGACATGACTAAAACAAAACATTAGTAAAAAATATAATTTGAACTAGAGATGGCATCTTTTACCATGTTTGATATTTGTTCTTTTCTGCGGCATGACAGATATCGAGTCAATATGAGGCAATCATTTTCGGCACCTTAAAAATAAAATTGCCTTGATGATCATGCAGTGGCTATCTCGCCCGTTGGAGATAAAATGTCCACATTGGCATGATAGATTATAAATCAATATGAGGAAACCATTGTATGGTCTTCTTGGCAATGAGTGTGCAGTGGACTTCTTGGCAATGAAATACACAATGGCCCTTTTCGCTATGAGTATGCAATGCCTTCTCGGTAATAAATGAAGCAGCCTTATTGATGACGACCGATGAAATAGTCCTATCGGCAGCTTGAAAGTGAAATGGCCCTCTTGGCAACTTGGAAGTAAAATGGCCTTCTTGGCAATGAATAATGAACTGGCCCTCTTGGCAAATGATGAAATGGCCCTCTTGGCATCTTGACAGTAGAATGACCCTCTTGGCGATGAATGGTGAAATGACCCTCTTTGCAACTTGAAAGTAAAATGGCCCTCTTGCCGATGAATAGTGAAATGGCCTTCTCGGCAAATGATGAAATGGACCTTTCGACAACATGAAAGTAAAATGTCCTTCTTAGCAATGAATGATGAAATGACCCTCTAGGCAAATGACGAAATGACCCTCTCGGCAATGAATGATGAAACGGCCTTCTCGGCAAATGATGAAATATGGCCTTTTCGACAACTTGAAAGTAAAATGGACTTCTTGGCAAATGAATGATGAAATGACCCTCTTGGCAAATGATGAAATGGCCCTCTCCGCAACTTGAAAGTAAAATGGCCTTCTTAGCAATGAATGATGAAATGTCCCTCTTGGCAAATGACGAAATGACCCTCTCGGCAATGAATGATGAAATGACCCTCTTGGCAAATGATGAAATGGCCCTCTCGGCAACTTGAAAGTAAAACGGCCTTCTTAGCAATGAATGATGAAATGACCCTCTTGGCAAATGACGAAATGGCCCTCTTGGCAATGAATGATGAAATGACCCTCTCGATAATGAATGATGAAATGGCCCTCTTGGAAAATAATGAAATGGCCCTCTCGACAATGAAGATGCAACACCTTTTCGGCAATAAAATGAAGTAGCCTTCTTGGCGATGAATGATGAAATGGCCCTTTCGGCAACTTGAAAGTAGAATGACCGTCTGGGCAATGAATGATAAAATGGCCCTCTTGGCAACTTGAAATGGCCTTCTCGGCAAATGAAAGTAAAATAGAATGGTTCGCTAGTAGTTTTAGTAAGACAAAACCATTTATCTCAGTTATTCTTTAATAAACAAAGCCTGCAAAGATTTTCCCTGCAATCAAAGAAATTTCTTAGTTTTAAATGAACTGATCTGTGTTGACTCTTCGGTTATCTTCTCCTCGTCTTGTCTCCGATGAACCACTTTGATCTCCCACTTTTGGTAGACAGAAGGTATAAAATATATATTTTGATAAAGTACTTGACATGTTATAAATAACATACTTAGAAAAAGGTCTTTGGGAATTTGCCAAATGTCATGTCACGTAAAGCTTAGATGAACAAATTTGGTCTTTGACACAAATTCCTTTATTTGTCGCGAAGCAACTTGAGAAATGTTTGAGATCTTTCATAAAAATTTCTATCCCGGTTGAAGCTTTACCGTGCTCTAAACTTCGATTTGTTGTGAGAGACCTTTTTGTTCAGAATTTTTGAGTTCCTCTCAAAAATTCTGTCCCACTTTACTTTTTGGGAGTATGACCGAGCTGTTGTGGCGCCTACGTATCCCATTGAGTCAGGAATCAGGTTAAACGTAGTTCTAAATAGTAACAGGAATAAATAAGGGGATAAAGGGATGAACGAAGCCGACATAGGCCGCCTACGTATCTCATTCTTGAGAATTCAGGTCAAACGTAGTTCATTACATAGGGGGAAGAATGAAATAAGATGCTAAATTGTATAATTGCAAAGGGAAAAATGTAAAGGCGAACTCTTAATCTTCAAACGTAGTATCTTTTAACTACATCTGAATTGATTAGTCTTGGCCACTCCTGACCATCCATTTCTGACAAGATTAGTGCTCCTCCTGACAGCACTCTGTGAACCATGTACGGGCCTTGCCAATTTAGTGCAAACTTTCCTTTGTATTCATCTTGACTGGGAAAGATACGTTTGAGCACCAATTGTCCCATCTTGAACATTCGAGGCCTTACTTTCTTATTAAAGGAACGAATCATCCTCTGTTGATATAACTGACCATGGCAAACGGCCGTCATCCTCTTTTCGTCGACTAAAGCCAAGTGCTCGATCCGATTGTGAACCCAATCAGCATCACTCAACTCGGCTTCTTGTATAACTCTCAATGATGGTATTTCCACTTTGGCCGGTAATACCGCTTCCTTTCCATATACCAACAGGTATGGGGTTGCCCCAATGGATGTTCTGATAGTCGTGCGATATCCTAATAAAGCATAAGGTAGCATTTCATGCCATTCTCGGTGTCTGTCAATCTTTTTCCTTAAAATCCTCTTGATATTCTTGTTGGCGGCCTCTACAGCTCCATTCATTTGAGGACGATACGCTGTCAAATTTTGATGATTGATCTGGAATTGCGCACATATCTCTTTCATCAAATTACTATTGAGATTTTCTCCGTTATCGGTGACAATTACCTGGTATCCAAATCGGCATATCAAATTATTGCGCAAATACTCGACTACCACTTTCTTTGTCACGGACTTGTAGGAAACGACCTCTACCCATTTAGTAAAGTATTCAATGGCGACCAAAATAAATCTATGACCATTAGAGGCCGCTGGCTCTATCGGATCGATAATATCCATGCACCAAGCTACAAACGGCCAAGGAGAACTCATGGCTTTGAGTTTGTGAGGAGGGATACGAATCAAATCACCATGTATCTAACACTGATGACAATTTTGCACAAACTTACAACATTCGTGTTCCATAGTCATCCAAAAATAATCGGCTCGAAGGATCTTCTTTGCTAGGGTGAGCCCGTTCATATGAGTACCACAAACCCCGGCATGCACTTTCTCAACAAGCTTCACGGCTTCTGCAGTGTCAACACATCTAAGAAGACCTAGATCTGGGGTCCTCCTGTAAAGGATTTCCCCACTCGGAAAGAAATTATTTGCCTTCCGACGTATGACTCTCTTCTGATCGGAGGTAGCACCCTCAGGATAAGTTCCAGTTTCTAGATATTTCTTTATATCAAAATACCAAGGCTTTCCTTTCGGTTCTGTCTCAATATGCGAGCAATGTGCTGGTTGTTCCTTCAAGTCTATCTCTAAAGGATTGATATAAGCCATGTCTGGATGTTGAATCATCGAGGAAATGGTGGCAAGGGCATCGGCGAACTTATTTTGTATCCTTGGCATGTGCTTGAACTCGATCTTTCTGAACCTTTTACACAACCTCTGTACCAAGTGCACATATGGTATAATCTTCGGATTTTTCACAGCCCATTCTCCCTGAACCTGGTGAATCAACAAATCTGAGTCTCCGATGACCAACAGCTCTTGGATATTCATGTCTATGGCCATCCTCAAACCTAAAATGCAAGCTTCGTACTCAGCCATATTGTTAGTACAATGAAACCGCAATTTTGCAGCCATTGGGTAATGTTGTCCAGATTCTGATATCAAGGCTGCTCCAATGCCACTACCTTGGCAATTCACGGCTCCGTCAAAGAACATTCGCCAACCCCGGTATGCCTCAAGGATGTCTTCTCCTGCGAATGAGACCTCTTCATCGGGAAAGTAAGTTTTGAGAGGTTCATAATCATCGCCAACATGATTCTTTGCAAGATGATCCGCTAAAGCCTGTCCTTTGACTGCTTTCTGAGTTACATACACAATGTCGAACTCGCTCAACAACATTTTCCATTTGGCTAGTCTTCCTGTTGGCATTGCCTTCTGAAAGATATATTTCAATGGATCCATCTTCGAAATGAGGTATGTAGTATAGGAGGAAAAATAATGCCTCAATTTCTGAGCAACCCAAGTCAAAGCACAACAAGTTTTCTCCAAACAAGTATATCGAGCTTCATACGGGGTGAACTTCTTACTCAGATAATAGACAGCCTGCTCCTTCTTCTTGATCTCATCTTGCTGGCCTAGCACACATTCAAATGCATTATCGAAAACCGATAAATACAATAGCAGCGGGCTCCCTTTTCGTTGAGGTACCAGTACCGGCGGGTTGGACAGATAACTCTTGATAGTATTAAAAGCAGTCTGACACTCTTCATTCCATTTTTTCAGTGCATCTTTTTTCAACATTTTGAAGATAGGTTCACAAATCAACGTAGATTGGGCTATGAAGCGACTGATATATAATTTAATCTCCCCAAGAAGCTCATGACTTCTTTCTTTGTTCTTAGAGGAGGCAAATTTCGAATGATTTTAGAAGGGTCAAGCTCAATACCTGACTATAAATCCCAACAACTTGCCAACGGGCACCCCGAAAGCACATTTGGCAGGATTCAACTTCAGGTTGTACAGGCATAGGCGATCAAAGAATTTTCTCAAATGAGTCAAATGATCCGAACTCTCACGGGACCTGATGATGACATCATCCACGTACACCTCAATCTCCTTGTGAATCATGTCATGAAAAAGGGCTGTCATAGCTCTCATATAAGTAGCTCCCGCATTTTTGAGGCCAAATGGCATCACCCGATAATGGTATACACCCCAAGGTGTGATAAAAGCTGTCTTTTCTGCATCCTTTTCATCCATTAGAATTTGATGATATCCCGCAAAACAATCCACGAATGATTGCATCTCATGTTTAGCACAATTATCAATGAGAATGTGGATGTTTGGCAATGGAAAATCATCCTTGGGGCTGGCTTTATTGAGATCTCTGTAATCGATGCAGATCTGGATCTTTCCATCTTTCTTGGGCACTGGGACAATGTTGGCCAACCAAGTGGGATACTGCATCACCTCCACCACTTTGGATTCTATCTGCTTGGTAACTTCCTCCTTAATTTTTTCAGACTCAAATCTGGCTTATATTTCCGAGTTTAACCGGACTGAACTCTGGGTTGATTGGCAATTTGTGGACGACAATATCCGTACTTAGACCTGGCATATCCTCATAGGACCAAGCAAACATATCCATGTACTCTCTAAGTAGACTAGTGAGTTCTCCTTTCTGAGCGTTACTCAAATGGACACTAATTCTGGTCTCCTTAACACATTCTTCAGCTCTAAGATTAACTATCTCAGTCTCGTCCAAATTAGGCTTGTCTCGATTTTCAAACTCTCTCAATTCTTCGGCAATATGTTCGTAAATTAAGGTTCTTTCATCGTGTTCTTCGATCTTATTATCACATGCTTCGTTTTGTTCATTCAGCTTTTGACAGGACATGGTATTGGCAGATTTAAAGTTGTTTAAACAAGACAAGCGGGGGATCGACGGTGAGTAGGTGTTTCCTTTGACTCTCGGTCATCTGGCTCTATGCCATGAACACTTAACGCCCGGTCTGCTTCATCGTCATCGACTGCATCAACTTCCTCAAACAAGTCCCAGATCCCTCCCCCAAGACCATCGGCGTCTAGGCATTCTCGGATTGGAAATGACTGATACAAATACGGCATTGGTCGGGCCAAGGCTTAATCACCCTTTTCACTCTGCATTCCCAATTCATCTTATCCCAAAATAGTGTATCCCAGGCCGAATTTTGACTGCTGTGTTGCACAAGGATAGGCCCAGTAATACCCTGCAAGTGCTTTCCTAGTCTAAAACCAGGTTCAAAACCGTTCCTCAACATTACCGTGGCTATCATTTTATAAACTGTCGGCATAATAGGTCCTGACGTTGGATCATCTTTGGTGGCATTCATTATTTCCACAGTGTAGAAATTTGATCCTTTAGCGACGTCGCTGATAATGGGTGCATAAACATTTGAATGACTCCTCTCCTCATGAATAACCATTTCCTGTTCATTCCAAACAAACTTTATCATCTGATGGAGGGTAGAAGGTACCACTCCTGCCATATGGATCCACGGTCTACATAGCATTATGTTGTAGCTGGTAACTATGTCCATTACTTGGAGTTCGACAACGAACTCAGCAGGTCCTACACCAAATGTCAGATTTACTGTCCCCATTGTATCCCTTCTGCCACCATCAAATGCTCTTACGTAAACTCGGCTTTGTAGAATTTTGCCCGTATCATAATTCATCTGCTCAAGAGTGGATAGGGGGCAGATATTCAGCCCAGACCCATCATCGATCAAGACGCGATTTAGGACCATATCTCGACATTTGATCGTAACATGGAGTGGCTTATTATGCATTACTCCCTCAAATGGCAACTCTTCATCGCCAAAACTAATGCGTGACCTCGAGTAACCCGGCTTATCATGGCTGCCAGGTTATCAGTCTGTTCAACCGGTACATAGACGTCATCAAGTGTCCTCATCAGTGCCTGTCTATGATGTTGTGAATTCATCAACAAGGCCCATACAGAAATTTGACCAGGTACCTTATCTAAGTATTTCACAATAGGATAGTCCTGCGGCCGCATTTTTCTCCAAAACTCCTCTGCCTCAACTTCACTTATTGGTCTTTGGACTTCTCTACCGGTTTTCTGAGTTGTTCTCCCCGTACCGATAACCTTGATCTAAAACTTCTTGTTGGGAAGCGCTTTAGATACCGTAGCGATCGTTTTACCAGGTATTAAAATCTCCACCTTCGATTTGCTAGTAATGCTTAGAGACGCCACACTTTTCTCTAAACATATGGTGCTATCTGGCACTATCTTCTTAGACGCGCCCCAATCTTCCTCCCTCTCAATCCTACCAGTCATGTTTTCCCCATGATCAGGCAAAGGGTTCTTGTTGACGTTAGGAATGGCGGTCCGAAGAACAACAATGTCTTGATCGATTAGGTCTTGGATTTTGTGCTTCAGATTTATGCAAGCTTCAGTGTCATGTCCAACACTGTTAGAGTGATATGCACAAGTCTGATCACTTCTAAAGAAACGAGAGTTAGTTTCTATGGCTTTTGGAGGGACAGGCTGGATCAATCCTGCAGCCGATAATCTTTCGATTAGCTTTGTCCGACTTTCAGCAAGAGGGGTGAACACCCTAGGGGTTTTTGGATTAGGAGAGTTATAGTTATTTTGTGGGGTTGGAGGTACTCGATTGTAATTGGAATGGCTTCGATGAGGAGGCGTGACGGTCTGAAATTTTGGATATGGCAGTGTTTGGTAATTTGATGGTGGGGTTTGGAGATTTGGGGTCGGGTAACTTGTAGAGGGATTTTGATAAGTTGGTTAGATATTAGAGCAATTTGGTGGCGGAGGCTGGTAGTTGGGGGCGATGTTTAGGTATTGTGGGGAGTGATAATGGGAAGGAGAAGTTTGGTAATTGGTGGGCGAAGGGTTATATCCTGGCTGAGTATAAAAAGCGGGAGTAGGTTGAAGATGAGTTTGAGGGGCGGACCTTTTGGCGTGGCTGCTAGGGGTTCTCCTCTTGTCCGATATGCTGGAGACGACCGACACATCTTCTTTCCTTTTCCTCAACATCCCGGATGTTCCCACTGGAGTTGATATACGGGTGATCTTGCCCATCCTTAATATTCTCCCCAATCTTTACTATATCTGTAAATTTTGCTCCCACAAGCAGCATCATTCTTTCATAAAATTCTGGCTCCTGGGAGCGCACAGACACTTCTATAATCTCTTTTTCGGTCATGGGAGGATGTACCTTAGCAACATTCTTCCTCCATCTGTATGCATACTCTCGATAGCTCTCGATCGATTTTTGTCTGATTTTTTCCAACGAGTAGCGGTCTGGCACTATTTCGACATTATAAGTAAAATTTTCAACAAAATCTTTAGCCATGGCACTCCAACTGGCCCACCGATTTATTTCTTGGGAGGTGAACCACTCTAGGGCCTCCCCACTTACACTTCGGCTAAATAGTTGCATTAGCAATGCTTCATTCTTCCCGACACCCACTAACTGATCACAATACGCCCTCAGATAGGCCAGGGGGTTCCCGCTCCCGTTGAAAGTATCAAACTTTGGTATCTTGAACCCTTTCGGCAGGTTCAAATCTGGATGGATGCACAAATTCTCATAATCTAGGCCCACAACGTCTGGTGCATAGTGAAATTGCTTCATAACTTTGGCAATTTCTTCCTTTATATCTAATTTGGCCATCTCTTCTTTGGCCTTCCATTCCTTTTCCTTCTCCTCATAATGGTCAATATCGGAGTAGGTAGGGTGAGGATTTTGTGGATTTGTAAGGATTGGGATATGAAAAGGGATTTTAGGAGGCAGAATTTGTGCGGTAGGTGGGTTTTATTGGTCTGGGAGTTGGTTTTCAGGATGAATTATCTGGGGGTGTGTAGTGTGGGCCATTTAGGAGGAGCTGGCGACTTGGGTGGCATTCGGGTTCTGGAGAGGGGGTGGTTCTTGGGGGAAAAGTTCAGAAGGTCCTGCATCGTCGACGATGGGAGAAGCTTATACGGGGGTAATTGGTGGATTGGTTGAGATGGGGATGGGCTGATGAGGAGAAGGAAAATGAAGCGAGGGCCTCCCGTTATCTGGATCGGGGATATTAGCGGTGATGGCCAAGTTTGCTAATTCCTGAGTCTTTTTCATCTCCATTTTCATGTCCGCGATCTGTTGCATTAACTGTGCGATCAATTGGTTCTGTTGTGTGGTAGCAGGGTCCGTCATAGTGATTTCTGTCATGTTTGCATCATCATTATGGTCTGTCATTTTTCTTTTTGATTGGCTTTGATCAAAGGGAGGGATCTTTATGGGCTCTAGATCTGGTGAAGTAAGGATGATCAGCCAGTTTATCAACACAGATCAGTTCTAAATTACCTGTAAGGAGAATTACTCAAAAAACAAACACATTAGTTTATTCAAATTAGAAGGTAATTCATGTATATCAATAAGCACATAATTGTTGCAAACTAGCTCACGGTTTATAAAGCAACATAATCACACAAACAACAACATAATCACACAAATAGTTATAATAGGTGGACAAAGCAGTTATTGCGTATCCTAAATACAGGTGCCCCTTTTATGCCAAGGGTACGCCTAACGAATCGAAGGATGTGTATCAATTTAAAAACAACTCACTACCCCAAATGTACTTTCTTTTTCCTAAAAATATATCAGAAATCTTACAAAACATAAAGACAAATTCCAACATTTAAAGATGAAAATACAACAATAAATACAATCACACGCAGTGGACAATAAAAGACTCTAGGCATAAAGATAAATATCTGATTTTAAAGAAAAGATACAAAGATGAAAATCAATCCCACGCAGGGGACAACAAAAGACTCTAGGCTGCCTCGGTTCTGTCGCTGACCCTCGCCCTTTTAGCTATCTCAACCTCATGCCACATAAAGTATCTATTTCCCCACAAGTAGTTCTTTGCCCACTGAGTCTTCTCTGCTGCGTGACCGGTTCCCTCCATAGCTTGAATCTGTTTTTCAATGCGATCATCCAATCCAATTATGCATTGTCTTGCCTCATCGAGCTCCTGCCTAAGTTGTTCTATCACTTTAGTATCCTCCAAATGTTGACGTTGGTGAGCCAAATGATTTTCCTGATACTTCTGTTGGAGTTGATGATGTAAGACTTGATTTTCGGATTCAACATCCTTGATATAGTAGGGTAAGTTCGGGCCAGGCTTGATTGTTCCAGGAAGCTTCTTCTTCAACCACTCCTTATACGCATTACTACACTTTGCATTAAACCTATTGGGAACCTTATCTCCTGCCACCCTCCGAGTTTTCCAATCCTGAATCATCATCCTAGCGAGGATACCTGACCGTCTTTGGGGTCTGTCACAAATTTCTTCATATCCCCTGTTTGAGGAATAAATTGGTTACAACCTAACTGCCTGAGAACACGGCCAGGAGCATATGGTCGGGTGCCCCTAAGTTTGGCTAATACAAAGAAAGGAAGTTCTCTACTCCGAGTTATAGTGTCACCCATAACAACATCATCAATGGACCATTATACATCTTCTTCT
>JAPFFP010044408.1:0-12444 GCA_026153255.1 Solanum medicagineum
TTGTTTCTGGTATAGATACATTTATGATTTGTGAAATTTTGATTTCTGATGAGTTTTATGTGCCCGTTCCAAGAGGGAGAACACTATGTTGAGATTTATAAAATTGTGACTGTTTTGCTATGTTTGAGCCATGAATCTATGGTCTATGGTGAGAATTGATGAAGGGTCTTGATGTATATTGTTAGAGGGTGTTACCTAGTACCTATTGATGGTTTAACACTGATTTTTCTAGCATGATTCACTCTTCAATTGCATGGTTTTATAGCATTACGCACCTGCCAAGTGCTTGATAAAATGTCCGGTTATGGATTCTTGAGGAGTTGAAGGTCCAATGTATGTCTTATGAGTTGAATGACTATATGATGAAGAAATGATGATGAATAGAAATTTGTGTATGGTGATGAGAGGAGTGCATATATATATATATATATATATATATATATATATATATATGATATTATCTCTATATAGTGTGGGGATGACCAAGTCTAGCTCGGGGGATTATAGGCTCGGGTAACCTATCGAGGGATTGGTACCTTGGTCGCCTAGCTCAAGGAGTGGTAGACCTGGGTAACTTTGTTGGTGGTTGATACCCATCAACCTTGATGGGGGGTTTGTACTCTGTCAACCTCGGTAGGGGATTTATACTCCATCAACCTAAGAGGGTTAGTACTCCATCAACCTCATGAAGGGGTTCGTACCTGATGCGCCTTTCCAAGGGGGTGTCAGGCATTGGATTGCACTATAATGGTCACTTTTTACACTTGCATTGTGAAGTATTTAAGCATGGTTTTACTTCAAACATCATTCATACATGCCATATTATTAGTATGCTATTCATTGCTTATGATTATGCATTTTGCCTTGATACTTACCTCATGTTGCATTGCATCCTACATACTTAGTACATTCAAATATGCTAACGCATACTCTATGCCTACATGATGTTACCATGTAGGAGCCGGTGTACCATTGATCATCCTCCTCCACATGGCTAGTACGACTTCTATCAAGCTTGTTGGTGAGTCCTCCATTCCGGGGACGTTACTTATGATCTATTGTCATGTATTAAGAATTTTCCTCTTGATTTATGTATTGACTATGAAGGTGAGCTCGATTGCTTTGTCTTGGCCCCCACTCTTATCTATGTAGTAGAGGTGTTGTTGTACATGTTGTGCATCTATGCTTTGAGCTTGACCCTATTGACTTTTGATGTTTATGATTGGAAGTTTACCCTTAGTTCTATTATTCCCTTGTTTACATTTATCTCTTATTGTCATTCTATTTTCTTCCGCGACCAAGGATGTGTAATGATATGCTATGAGTCTTGTTTGGGGTTCCTTCGGGTTCCCTATTCGCCTGTCACATCTAGGCCCTAGGCTTAGTTTGTGACAAAGGTGGTATTAGAGCACTAGGTTGTTACATCCTCGGAGTCCAACACACTACGTTGATTAGAGTCTTACTCATCATTGTGTTGTGCACCACAACTATGAGTAGGAGGCTTTGAGATGTTTTAGGAAATATTTCCGTTCTTCATGTCCGAAGTGGTCCTATAGAGTTGAAGAAAGTTTTTCCCCTAACGATTGTTTTTTGTTATGCTAGATCATGCTTAATACAAAGGGAAGACGAGCCCGCACGCCCAAGGAGCAACTGGCCAATGGAGAGCTTAGGGATGCTCTCACCTTGCTTGCAAAAGTGGTGGCTAATCAAGCCAATCAAGGGGCCCAAGCCCCTCATGCTCCTACACCGGCCTCTCGGGTAAGAGACTTCATAAGAATGAATCCCCCGGAATTCCATGGATCAAAGGTGAGTGAGGACCCCCAAGAGTTCATTGATGAGATCTACAAATTTTTGTCCATCATGGGTGTGATGCTGGAGGATAAGATAGAGTTGGCGGCCTACCAACTCAGAGGGATAGCACAAATATCGTACAACCAATGGAAGGAAGAGAAGGGAGTTGGCTACGTGGTACTTTGGGAAGAGTTCAAGGTGGCCTTCCATAATCGATTCTTCCCCCTTGAACTTAGGGAAGCTAAGTTGGTGGAATTTATGAATTTGAGACAAGGGACCATGAGTGTGAGGGAGTATGCCCTCAAGTTCACCCATCTTTCAAAGTTTGCTCCTCACTTGATTGCCAACTTAAGGTCGAGAATGAACAAATTTGTTATGGGAGTCTCCAACTTGGTCAGTGAAGAATGTCGGTCCGCCATGTTGATTAGTAACATGGACTTGTCACATTTGATGACCTATTCCGAACAAATGGAAGAGGAGAAATTGAGGAAATAAAGGGGGCATGAGGCCTAGAGGGCCCATTTTGAGGGTAAGTTCCAAAAGAATGGTCGGTTCCATCAAGGTCAAAGGCCTACTCATGCATTTAATAAGAGGGTTGCAAATGATCTTCTAAGAGCCCAAGGTGTAAAGGGTGTGGCTCCTATTGATGTGTGTTTGAAGTGCAGTAAGGGTCATGGTGGTCCATGTTTAAGGAATATTGGTGCTTGTAATGAATCTGGTGAAATGGGGCATAAGGCGATAGATTGCCCTAGCAATCGCAATAAGGGCAAGGAGGTTAGTCCACAAGGTGCTAATGTGGTCCCATTGGGGAGAGGTGGCTGACAAGATGGTGCCCAAGGCACAACCAGTTCATGCTTTGCATGGGAGGCAAGGGGTTGATGAAGTCCCCGATGTTGTTACCGGTATGTTGAAAATCTTTGACTTTGATGTGTATACATTGATTGATAGGGGTGCCACTCTTTCTTTTGTCACCCCCTTTGTTGCCCAAAAGTTCCATGTCGACCCCTAGTTGTTGCATAAGTCATATAAAGTGACTACTCCTAGCGGTGCATCTATTGTTGCTAGAAAAGTTTATAGAAGTTGTCCTATTTGCATCTTGTATAAATTGTTGCCTTGTGATCTTGTTGAATTAGACATGTTGATTTGATGTCATTCTTGGGATGGATTGGTTGCATGCCTACTATGCTTCGATTGATTGTAGAACTCAGAGGGTCAAATTTCGATTTCCAAATGAACCGTCCTTGAGTGGGAAAGTCAAGATGTGGTGGTCAAGGGTAGATTCATCTCTTGCATTAAAGCCCGTAAGTTGATCTCTAAAGGGTGTCTTTACCAACTTGTAAGGGTTAGGGATATGGAGTCTAAAGTCCTTTTCATGGAGTCGATTCCGGTTGTAAATAAGTTTCTTGATGTCTTTCCAAATGACCTTCCCAGTGTTCCTCCCGAAAGAAAAATAGACTTTGTCATAGACCTCTTCCCCGATACTCAACCCATTTCTTTTCCCCCTTACCGTATTGCCCTGGTGGAGTTGAAGGAGTTTAAGGAACAATTGAGGGACTTGTTGGAGAAGGGATTTGTTAGACCTGTCTAATCACCTTGGGATGCTCCAGTGTTGTTCGTGCAAAAAATGGATAGGTCCCTTAGGATGTGTATTGACTACCGGCAACTCAATAGGGTCACCATCAAGAATAGGTATCCTCTTCCAAAGGATTGATGATTTGTTTGAGCAATTACAAGGGGCTATCCATTTCTCTAAGATTGATCTTAGGTCCGTGTATCATTAAGTAAAGGTGAGGGAGTGTGATATTTGCAAGACGACCTTCCTGACTAGATATGTGCATTATGAGTTTGTTGTGATATCTTTTGGGTTGACCAATGCACCGGTCATCTTTATGGACCTAACGAATAAGGTCTTTAAACCCTACCTTGATCCCTTTGTTGTGGTCTTCATTGATGACATTTTGATCTATTCTCATGGAGGAGGAGCATAGGCTCATTTGAGGGTTGTGTTGCAAAGATTGAGGGAGGAGAAATTGTATGCTAAATATGAAAAGTGTGAATTTGGATTGAGGAAGATTTCCTTCCTAGGACATATGGTGCTGGGGGATAGTATTAAGATGGATCCAAAGAATTGACCGATTTGATTAGAAATTGGCCTAGACCATTGACCTCGTCGGACATTAGAAGTTTCTTGGGCTTAGTGGGCTACTATCGGAGGTTTGTGAATGGGTTCTCTTCTATTGCTTTCCCTATGACGAAATTGACTCAAAAGAAGGCCAAGTTTGTGTGGTCTGATGATTGTGAAAGGAGTTTCTAAACATTGAAAGACAAGATTATGTCTGCGGGTGGACTTGAGGGATTTGCGGTGTATTGTGATGCTTCCCGGGTTGTTTTGGGTTGTGTGTTGATGCAAAATGGCAAAGTCATAGCTTATGCTTCTAGAAAACTCAAGGTACATAAGAGGAACTACCCTAGCCATGATCTAGAGTTAGCCACCGTTGTGTTTGCATTAAAGTTTCGGCGTCACTACTTGTATGGGGTGCATGATGGCCAAGCCTCCTTTTACTCTAATTGCATGATTTAAAGTTGATTTATAAATGGGTCTTGCTTATTATGAAATTCACTACACACTATGCCAAAGCTATGTAAAGTTGTGATTGTTTTGCTATGTTTTGAGCTATATATCTTTGATCTACTATAAGATTTGAGAAGGGGTTTTGATGTATATTGCTTGAGGGTGTTGCAAGGTGTTGATTGATTGTTTTACAATAGATTTTCTTGCATGATTTTGTCTCTATATTTCATAGTTTCATACTAGCTGTATACACCCTCTAAGTGTTTGATAAAGTGTCAAGATGTGGTTTCTTGAGGAGTTGAAGGTCCAAAGCATGAGATATGATATGATTGACTATATGATAATAAAATGAGCTTATGTATACGATAAATTCTATATAAGGTGTTGTATTAGACCATGCCCAATCCGGGTGGGACTAAGAACCCAGATAATCTAGATAGGGGTTTGTACTCATCTACCTAGGGAAGGGTTTGTACTTCTCAACCTAGTGATAGGGCAGCATCATCACTAACCTAGATGGGGGATTTTTACTCATCAACCTAGGGAAGATTTTGTACTTCTCCGCCTAGGTGATGGGGTGTCATTATCACTAAACTAGATGAGGGTTTGTACTCATCCACCTAAGTGATGGGGTGGCATCATCACTAACCTACCAAAAGGGTTGTACATTTGCAAATCTAGCTTGGTCTCTTCTCCACATATGATATTCTATATGAGCATAAGTTACTTAAGCATGTTTTACTTATGCATTGATCATACATGTCATATTGCTATAGTATGCCTATTGTCTATTGTTATGCGATTTGATTATGATGCTTAAGTGTTGTTTGCATTGCGTCCTACATACTTAGTACATTCAAACTTACTAACATATACTCTATGCCTACATGATATCACTATGTAGGAACCATGCCCAAGTTGATCATCCTCCTCCACCACATGGCCAGTTCGGTGCTATTCAACCTAGTTGGTGAGTCCTCCATTTCGGGGACCTTAGTCTATCTTCTCTTGTTATGTGTGGAGACACTCTTTCTTATATTCTATTTGACTATGAGGGTGAGCCAATAACCTTCCATCCAACAGCCCACAAGTTCCAATCAACATTACACTTAAGATAACACAATAAAATGCGTTTGTTAAATGAAACAAAAATCAGGGCAGCAACCTTAGGATAATATTTATACCTCAAACCATATTAATAACATCAATATCTCTTCATAATACAGCCCACAAACCATAGAGAAATCACTAAAACAAAAGGCAAGTGTGCAGCAACTTTCTAAATACATGTTGTCCCAAATTTCCAGCACAAACATACTAGCATATACTTGTTATTTTTCATAAGAAAACCATACTAAACACATGTGTAAACTTACTTACCACTACCTTAAAGGTGTAGGGCTTCTCCAAGAACCCTAGAAGTTCCTTTTAGCTACTTTACAAAGTCAAGAGAGGTTGAGAGAAAACTTGGAGACAATCTGATTTTTTTTGTTGGTCAAGTTAACAATGACTTGTGGGAGCTATTTTGAGCCCTTCATAAAGGGGTCTTTGGCTGACTTACTAAGGCTACTTTAGCGTTACATTACCAAGCTAGTGATGCAGATCCTTGCCCCTTTCACTTGGGCCTAAATGGGTCTCCAAGTTGATGGGCTTGGGCTGCCTATTTTCCAACTTTCTCTTAGTTAGTTTTGGGCCCAAATGGTCAAGTGGGTTGTGATGTATTTGTGCCCATTTTAATATCCTTCTTGGGCTGAAAATATAGTCCATGTGTGATGCTAAAATATGGTCCAAGTTTACATCCTTAAGACGGACTTTATTAATAATCGGACTTGGACTAATTCGACGTCGAGCCTCGTCTCCATTTAGCTAGCAAATTTAAGCTAAGCAAGTAGGTGACTCACTTGCTAGCTTACTAAGTCCTACAAGCACCTCAATTATCTTACTTTATTTAAGGCCTTAATCTCCTCAATTTAACACAAAACATGTATACACTCGACCCTCTTAAGTGTTAGACGCACATATCTCCCTATAACATGAAATTCGAGGACTTTTAAAAATTAGCGTTAATTTGACCAAACCATATCTTATTTCATTTGAATTGTACTAGTACTGTAAGGTGTGGGGTGTTACATCCTCCCCCCATTAGGAATATTTGTCCTCGAATGTTAGCACAATTGGATAGCTTAACCAAGTTTAAACCTTTACTTACACAAACATTTGATAGCATATTAAGTATTCACTCAGACGTACCTATTAGTGTCCCAATTTTGTATGTTGGACTTCATCTTTAGCTTCAAATAAGTGAGGATATTTTGATTTCATCGAGTCCTCAGCCTCTCATGTTATTTCTTCTGCTTGCTGGTTCCTCCAAAGTACTTTCACTAAAGCTATTTCTTTGTTCCTTAACATCTTAACCTGACGATCTAGAATAGCAACAGGTACCTCTGCATAGGTGAGATCTTCTGTAATCTATACATCCTCAATAGAAGTGATACGGGATGGGTCACCTATGCATTTTCGAAGCATTGAGACATGAAAAACAGGATGAACCATGGAAAGCTCTTGGGGTAGCTCTAGTTCATATGCAACTTGCCTGATCCTCTTAATAATCTGATATGGCCATATGTAACGTGGGCTCAGTTTTCCTTTCATACCAAATCTCATAACCCATTTCATTAGAGACACCTTTAGAAATACCCAATCCCTACTAATAATTCCAGTCCTCTTCTCCTAGCATCCGTATATGATTTGTGACGACTCTGGACTGTTTCTAGCTGTTGTTGTATCACCTTAACTTTTTCCATGGCTTGTTGTACTAGATCTGGCCCAAGTAAAGTAGTTTCACCTACTTCAAACCATCCAATCGGTGACTTACACTTCCTTCCGTACAAAGCTTCATAAGGTGCCATCTTGATACTCGCTTCGTAGCTGTTATTATAGGCAAATTCAATAAGTAGTAAATGGTCCACCCAACTACCTTTAAAGTCCAATGCACAAGCTCGCAACATATCTTCAAGTATCTGAATGGTGCGTTCTGCTTGACCATCTGTTTGAGGGTGGAAAGCTGTACTCAAATTCACTTATGTCCCTAAACTCCTTTGGAAGGACTTCCAAAACTTTGCAGTGAATTGAGCTCCTTGGTCAGATATAATGGAGATTGGGACTCCGTGTAGCCTGACTATCTCTTTTAGGTACAGCTTGGCATACTCTTCAGCTGTATAATCAGTTCTAACTGGTAAGAAGTGTGCTGACTTTGTGAGTCTATCAACTATTACCCATATGGAGTCAAACTTCTGAAATGAGCGAGGCAAACCGGTAACAAAATCCATATTGATTATATCCCACCTCCAAGTTGGAAGCTCTATACATTGCATATAACCTCCTGACTTTTGGTGTTCTACTTTCACCTGTTGACAATTTGGACATTGAGTCACAAATTCTGCAAGGTCTTTTTCATGCCTCCCCACCAAAACATCAGCTTCAGGTCATGGTACATCTTAGTTGATCCTGGATAGATGGAATATCGAGAATGATAGGCTTCTTCCATTATACTCTTTTTTAATCCATTAATATCAGGCACACATAATCTATTTTGGCAGTAAAGTACTCCATTTTGTGCAAGGTCAAAGCCCTTTATCGTACCCTGACTCACTTTTTCCTTAAGATGTCATAGAACAAGATCCTCAAACTGCTTTTATTTCACCTCCATTACCAATGAAGACTTCGTGACATTATGTACAATAACCCCTTCCTTTGGAGTCTCGAGAAGGCGAACTGCTAAACTAGCTAGCTGACGTAGATCCTTAGCCATTTTGTGACTTACCACAGCTAGATCATCAGTATTCATGATTGCCTTACGACTCAGAGCATCGGCTACCACATTTGCCTTCCCCGGATGATATAGTATATCAATGTCGTAATCCTTTATTAGCTCCAGCCATCTCCGCTGTCTTAAGTTTAGGTCTTTCTGCTTAAAGATGTATTGTAGGCTCTTATGATCAGTATATAAGTCAACGTGAACCCCATACAAATAGTGGCGCCATATTTTCAAAGCAAACCAACCGCTGCTAGCTCAAGATCATGTGTTGGATAGTTTTTCTCATGTGGTCGTAGTTGCCTAGATGCATAGGTTATTACCCCACCATTATGTATCAGTACACACCCTAAGCCAACTCCTGAAGCATCGCAATACACTGCATACCCCTCAGTGCCTTTCGGAAATACTAGCACAGGCGCAGAAGTTAGCTTATTTTTCAGCTCCTGGAAGCTCCTTTCACAGGCATTGTTCCATTGCAACTTGGTTTCCTTATGTGTCAGCTTTGTTAGGGATACAAAAATAGAAGAAAAACCTTCAAAAAACCTCCTGTAATAGCCTGCCAAGCCTAGGAAGCTCCGAACGTTCGTGGGTGTTGTTGGTCTTGGCAAATCTCTCACAGCTTCTATCTTCTGTGAATCAAACCTTATTCCCTCATCAGACACAATATGACCTAAGAATGCCACTGATTTTAGCCAAAATTCACATTTAGAAAAGTTGGCATACAACTGTCGATCACGAAGAATCCATAACACCTGTCGCAAGTGATCTGCGTGATCCTCTTCTGATCTTGAATATACCAAAATGTCATCTATAAACACTATCACAAACACATCCAATAATGGCTTGAATATCCTGTTCATCAGATCCATAAAAACAGCTAGTGCATTCGTTGGCCCAAATGATATAACAAGAAATTCAAAGTGACCACAACGTGTTCTGAAAGTTGTCTTGGGTATATCTTGCTCCTTCATTCTCACTTGGTGATAACCTGATCTCAACTCAATTTTGAAAAGCATTTGGCACCCTGTAACTGATCAAATAAATCATCAATCCTGGGGAGGGGATATTTATTCCTAATTGTCACCCTATTCAATTGTCGATAGTCGATACACATTCTCAAGGTGCCATTCTTTTTGCGTACAAATAACACTGGTGCACCCCACGGGGGCACACTAGGTCTTATGAAACCCTTATCCAATAAGTCTTTAATTGCTCTTTTAATTCCTGCAATTCCGCTGGAGCCATTCTATATGGAGGGATAGAAATAGGTTGAGTGCCAAGAAGTAAGTCAATACCAAAATCTATTTCTCGTTCAGGAGGTAAGCTTGGAAGTTCTTCAGGAAATACGTCAACAAATTCATTCACTACTGGAACTGATTGAAGAGTTGACGTTTCTGCCTCCATATTCCTTACTCTAACTAAATGACATATATACCCTTTAGATATCATCTTTTTGGCCTTAAAGTAAAAGATAAACTTCCCCTTTGGTGCCCCAACATTGCCTTCCCATTCAAGAACTGCCTCATTTGGAAAGTGGAAGTATACTCTCTTAGTTCGGAAATCCAAGGTGGCATAGCAAGAAGCTAACCAATCCATACCAATTATAGCATCAAATTCCACCATTTCTAGCTCAATAAGGTTAGCCAATGTGTCACGGTCATAAACAGTTACTACACAGTCATAATAAACCCTTCTAGCTATAATAGATTCACCGGTTGGTGTAGACACTTCAAATGGTTGATTCAATAATTTGGGTGTTCTCTTAATCTTCCCAGCAACTAGTGGAGTGATGTATGATAGTGTAGAACCAGGGTCAATTAATGCATATACATTATGTGAAAAGATGGACAATGTACCTGTGACTATATCAGGTGAAGCTTCCAAATCCTACCGACTCCCCAGTGCATAAGTGCGATTCTTGACCTCGCTAGAGCTAGCTGCCCCTCTAACACCTCTACCACGAACCATAGGTGCTTGATGACCCCTACCTGCTAGAGGAACTGATGATGATGATGTAACAGCTGATCCCGTAGATTGTACTGTATCACCTATAGGCCTCCTCGGGCAATCTCTCATCATGTGCCCTGGCGCACCACACCAATATCAAACATCTATCCCAACAGGACATATACCCGGATAAATCCTTCCACACTGTTTACAAGGCTGCCTGGGAGTCGTTGGTTGGCCTGCCGAATAACGCATTATCCGGGCACCTTGCCCTTCACCTCGTTGACCAAACTGATTACTTCAAGATACTTGAAATTGCGGTGGAGCACTGACTGCAGAGTAGGAGGATGATGGCCTAGGTGGTCTATTAAAACCGAGGCCTAAGCTCACCTTAGAGTGGTGTAAACTGCCCTATAGATCTGGCTCTTTTGGCATGCCCCCTCTCCAACTTTTGTGTCCTTCTCCTCTGCCTCTGATCCTCCAATTTCTGTGCAAAAGTCTGCATTCTTGCTATGTCCATATCTTTGTTCAAGGAAGCAATGGTGCAGTCTCTAAACAGATATGTATCCATCCATTCTACATATCGATGAACACTATCTGCCATGTTAGCAACTACATTTGGAGTATACCTTGCCAGGGAATTAAATTGAAGGCTATACTCCCTCACACTCATATTCCCTTGGTGGAGATTCAAGAACTGATTTGCACGGGCCTCTCGGATCTCTAATGGAAAGTAATGGTCAAGAAATGCCTCTCTGAACTCTTTCCAGGTAGTTGGAGGTGCATCTATACCCTTAGATTGCTTCCAAACATCATACCACAATATAGCCACACCCTTTAATCTATATGTCGCTAACTCGATAGCTTCTATACCACTCACATGCATAACATTTAAAGTGTGCTGAATCTGATCAATAAAGTCTTAGGGGTCTTCATTAGGATCTAACCCAGTGAAGGATGGAGGGTCCAATAAGAAAATCATGTATCCTGGTACCAGCTACCCTATTCATACCACCTGTACCCATAACGGGACCTTCCTGCCTTTGACCTTGGCCAGTAACTATACGAGTCAATAGTTAGACTGCATTTCTCATATCCTACATGGTAGCATCAATAGGTGGTTCTGGGGGAATTTCACTACTCTTGGGTTCATTGGGAGCTGGAGGAGTTAGAGATGTCTGTGACAAAGACTCCTCTCGAACCTCATCTTGTTGTCTCACCTGGATGGATATACCAACCACCACTTCTACTCCCATCCCTTTACCTTTGTTCTTCCTTCTTTCTGGCATACTTGCTGTACAAAACAAGTTAGGAAATAGACATAATGCACCTATTACACTTAGCTCTATGGCACGATCTAAGGAATGAAAAGCAAGTAACAACTCCTAAATGCCACATAGCCTCCTGCTTATAAAGTGGTGCACAACACATTGGTTAACAAGATTCTACATAGACACGACTTTGTAGACTCCCTAGGATGACCCGCCCTGATACCACTTCTGTCACGCCCTAAAGTCCCGTTAGGGCGGACTGGCACCCGTTGTCGGTAAGGCTCGGGAGAACCAACCTTTATCTATGCGCTTTCTATAAATATTACAAGGTCTTTCTACATTTGACATGCCCTTAAGAAAATAAACAGTGATAACAAGCCAAAAGGAAATTCATATGACTAGGACGTTGGGGCCACGGTGGTTAAAGTATGAGATATAACCACACTTTGATTTACATAGTCTAAAAAGCCTCTAGATAAGAGAAAGTATCTGATAAGGGTTGGGACAGGCCCTTCTTCGACTAACTGTAAAATATGAACATATAAGCTCTAGACACACACAAAGCCCCAAAGAAACCTGGAGCTCGGTATCAGCAACTGGATGTCCTTTACTCCTACTGGGGAGATCTACTAGCACCTGCACCTACAGCATGAAATGTAGGTCCCCCATAAGGGACATCAGTACGAGATAATGTACTGAATATGTAAGGCATATATACTGTATGTGAAGTAATAACTCAAATGAGACCATGTACTGGTGCAAGAATTGAGTCCACCCTTGGTTATACTTTGGAATCATGTACTTTATGTTCTTTATATTACTTTACCTTTATTGTATAATCTGTGCAAAATTGTAATACAAATAACCAACTGATCAGTGGTAAACTGTATCAGTATCGTCCCTGGATAGGTTCTTCCTTAACCCCTTGAGCTACCACCCGTGATAGGATCGTCCCTAGCTAGGTGATTGTTCCACCCCTCGGGCTACCACCCATCAATAAACAATATACTTTACCTTTCAATTACCTTTGAGATGGTTCTTTTGGT
>JAPFFP010044409.1:0-12443 GCA_026153255.1 Solanum medicagineum
GTCCAGCCCAGCAATACATAGTAATAAAGATAGTTTTTCACAATATCAAAGTTTCAAAGCACAAGCTACAACTCACAAGAGACAACACAATCAATTACAAGAATGACATCATGCTATGCAAGAATATGCAATGACAAGATGCAATGCTTATGCAATAATCACCGGCAATGGCCTCAGCATCACATCATCACTGATAATATCTCAACATCACATCATCGCTGGTAAATATCTCGACATAATATTATCACTGGCAAAGACCTCGGCATCACAAAAGATTTCAATATCATAATTCGCCGGCAAAGACGTTAGCATCACAATATCACAATTAAATATTTCAACATCATAATTTCGCAGGCAAAGACCCGGCACCTTATCTCGGCCGGTAAAGACCTTAGCCCCAATTGTTATCATCTTACTCATATTCATATCCAGAACCGATGCAAATATGTGTGACATGAAATAAATGCACATGAGATGAATTTCACAAACAAATCCACTCATAATCACCAACCACAACATTATATCTCAAAAATATAGAATTCTCATCACTTAACCACATTTTTTAATTCAAGTAACATGACAACTCACATTCATATCTTAATCACCCCATTTCTTATAATATTAGAATATTTCATGTATCACACATAGGAGAAAGGATAATTTGAGAATTCTACGAGAATTACAAAGTTTTGAAAATCTACTTGCCTTAGTCAAATCACGAACAATTAAACACTTGAGCCTTTCCCTTTAGAATGGAATCCGTAGCATCACAATCTAGTCAAATAAATTATTACCATAAGATTACCAAACTAAAAATACTCAAAAATCTATAGTCAAGTTCTCAAATTTTAAGCCTAGGATTAAGTCTTTATTTCTCTACATACCATATATTTAAGAAAATTTACATAATAATACACCTAATATTGTATCTTCCAATGTCTAAATTTAAATCAAAATATACCAAGCAAGAAATAACAATAATTAAAACGTGGCAGTAGCCACTATATGTCTCAACATCCCAATAGTCAATAATATTACCCCACTTTGTCCATCCTTAACAAATCATTTTCCATTAAAAATGATATACATACAAAATAATAATTACTAAACAACCACCAATCCCACATTATTTACTAATAATTCTTCTGCCCATGTTTCTATTCCACAATTCAATACTTAATGCTTTAATGTAAACATATCTCCAGGTCCTCAACAATTCACTATCCTCCCCACTTTCTCAAATTAGAAGGAAGCAATTACAGACCATGCACATGTATAACCATGACTATACGGACCACCCAAATCCTAATAACAAAGGATAAAACTTAAGATTTCCCACCTGAAAATCCAGTTCCATAGTAATTCTCAAAATTTCAAATCTAGGATTTAACCTTAAATCCTTCAAATAATAATAGTTCTAATGGTTATTCATATAATACGAACCCTTAATATTAATACAAAAACATATACATTTATATACCTATCCGAAGTTATACATACAACTAAGTAATAAGTTCGTCCAAACAAAGAACTAAAAGCAATGGATAGAAGAGTACCAAAGCACGAGAGCCAAAAACTTTGGTTGAAGGGTCATAATAAAGGAGGGACATATATGGTAGCAAACTAATGCTATTATAATATAAGATACATAAGCAAATTAGAGGATTACCTCTTATGGTTTGTCACAATTTGGAGAATTATGCTAGCCTTATATCGTCACTTCGTTCCCAGATACCCCTCTCTTTGTCCTCTCTTTTCTAACTTGATTATGCAGTATTAAGGTGATAGGTATATATACTATCCTAAAGTTATAGTGCAACCATAAAATAATTTTCATAATGGGAATAATAATTACAAGATATAATATTTAATTTATGGTGACCATTACCACTCAAGATTGTCTCTTTTCAATTAGTCAACGAATCTTTATAACAATGCAGGTGCAAAAGCCTTGGATTCCACTTAGTGCTGCCATTATTTTTTGTCTACTAAAAGATTTTATTAACTGGAAGTAATGATCAAAATTCAACAAGTCTTTCCCCCCTCAAGATATTAATTTCTCATTCTACAAATGACGTAAAATAATACGTAGTCTTAGTTATTGAATAATTTTAAATACTCACTAAAATTTTTACGAGAAGGACGTTTTAAAAAAAAGAATAAGAGGACAAGTTCTCAAGACAGTCTACCGGGTCATTACAAAATTTAACTTGAAAAAGTCAATCCACGAGCTGAAAGTATGGGCTCATAGTTCAATCTACAGCCCGTATTCAAAATCATAGAACCAACTTTGCTCTAGCTGTCTATTGTAAAACAATCATAACATTTTACTCCAAACTTAGAATGGGGCAAAATTGGTGTTGTTTAAAAGATAATTCAAAGATCTTTAATTTGATAGGTCTTGAGCCATCCAATTTTTAGTGTGTTGAGTCTTATTTTCATTTAAAAAACAACACTAAGACTGTAAGATTCAAAGGTTTATTTTTTATTTGCATTCTTAATCTCCGTCAAAATCAACACAGAACGAGTATTTATTTTTTCGGTACAATACATAAATTGGAGCCTTAACTTGGAGCAAAATTTTAAGTTGGAACTTAAACTTTCAAAGTGCACAAATAGACACTCCAACTTGCCCATTCCTTAACATTTAAACACAAGGCGCTAACATGGCAAAACATGTGTGCTAAATGCAAAAGGGACACATATGTGCAGTATTTGTGAACCTTTCAATGGTAAAGAATGCTTGATTTGTCATTTTTAGCTTTGTTTCATGCCTTTATATAGACACCATTTATTTTTAAATTAAAACACACTTTCTTCTTCTTCTTTCTATTAAAAGTACACAAGTATTTGCCTCTTCATTTTTTACACGTTATTTGCCTTTTTTCATAGATAATGAATTCAAACTTTTTTTTGGTCATTATGGAAAAAGTGTTATAATGAAGATTTCTTTGTCTGCAAATAACCTAGGTCGTTGGTTTTTTGGATGTGAAGATGGTGGAGTATAATATAACAATTTATTTTGTTTAAATTTTAATATTCAAGATTCAATATTTATGGTTATTTTTTTTCTTTGTAAACGGGTTGGATGTAAATTTTTTAGGTTGTGCGAAATGGATTATACTAAAGATGCTAGAATTGCGATTTCGGGATTATAGAAAAGACTAAACAAGCATGATGAAGAAAAGGAAAAGATAAGAAGGAACTATCAAGTTTTGTTGATCATTGTGATACTATGTTAGATTTATAAAGAGTTCTTTATGTAGTAATTGTTAGTATGTTGATCTTTGAAATTATTTTACTTTTCGAAATTATTTTGATTGTTATGTAATTTTTTTTTTGCAGGATGACTATTTTTATCTCTTGTAAAATATTGCAAATCAATTTAACTCAACAAATGCTTAGCTTTAATTTTGAACAAGTTTGTCACACTTCAATAAGCATATATACCATGATCACAAAACAGTTTGCACATATGCTATACATGGATCAACATCACTTCAAAAAGTATCAACTTAACATAGTTTAAGTACCATAATGACATCAAAGTAATTGTGCAAGCAATAAAAAATATATAAGTTGTTTGTCAACATCATTGTTTTTGCCTTGTTTTTCACCATGAAAACACATAATCTACACTTTTGGAATCCACTTGGAGTTGATTTGTAATTTTTTCTCTGCGACATTAGTTGAAGTTGGTTTCCAGTCATAGCATTCTTTCGTTTCCATTTCAAGCCAGGTGGTTTGGATCGAACGTCAACATTTGTTTGTGATGCATCCTTTAATGACCTACTTGAGATCACTCTTTCACTTGCTCTTCTAGGTTGCATTATAAGTTTATATTATTTTTCAAGATAGATAAATCATATATAACTAAAAGTGGGAAGAATGTTAGGGTAAATGTGGATTACCATTTTGCCCCTACACTAAACTAAAATATTATAAAATATTTGATTAATTAAATATATCTAATGAATTAAATATTAAATAGTAATCATATTATAATTATTATTATAAACATCAAAGCCATAACTTACACCTCTTCATTTTCATAACTCATATTCATTAAGAGAGTAGTTAAGAAAAGGAAGAGAAAGATGGTTACAGTTTTTTATTGCACTAATGTGTAATTTTAAGTTGTCTTTTCCTTTACTATTGCCCTTTGATTTGGTATATTTTTTAGCTTCCCACCTGTTAACTTTGTAAAATAACTTTTTCAGATTTCTTATTTGTCTCTCGCTATAAATGTCCACAACAGAATAATTTTTGTCAACTCATTATCCTAATTCGCCTTTTTTTTTTTGGTACAAATATACTATTGCCAAGGACTTATATATGTCACTATTATTATTTTGTCATCTTTGTTTTTGGTTATTTCTATTTTCTACTCTTTATCATGTTATTATATCATTATGCATCAATTTAGCAATAAAACTTTTGCAAGTAGAACATTGCTAGATGAAGCTTACTTTTGTGTAGTGTTATCGTAATAATATATAATATCATTTGTTAAATTGAACCAGATTATTCTAAGAAGGAATTTATTGCATCTGTAACTTTATCTACTTAAATGTGATCCTTTTATAATGGTTGCTTGATTAAGTTTTCAATCATAGTAACGCAATGCAATTAGTGTGAATTAGAGATATTTTTCTGTAAAATAAATTCGAGTGTAATAACTTGGAGATGCTATTTTTCTCCTATTGAATTTTTATGTTATCCTTTTATTGGCTTATTGCTTACTTGTTATTTCTAGACAAGTTTGATGTCGATGATTATATCACTTAATATTTCTCGAAATAGAAAAGTTAGCAAGAGAATCTTCAATAGTACATGTGTATATATACGTGTCTGTATAATGGCTCTACATAATTTAGTATGATACTCACGTGCAACACACGTACCAAGGACTAGTAAAGATATAAAAGAATCATGAAAGAATATACTTACTTTCATCACTTGTCTTCCAGATTGTGTATTTGTGTATACACTAATAATAGTTGCTGAATTTTTTCTTCCAACTGAATTTGTAGCACTAGTTCTTGTTTCCTCTTATTTTCTATAACGTTTGAGGTTTCCAAACACAAAGAAGTGGAATGTTGAGTGCTTGATTGTTGTGTAGTGGAGCATGAAGGTTGTCCAGCTGAATATTGGGTGCTTGATTGGTGTCCAGTGGACTGTGAAGACTATCCAATTAAATGTGAAGGTTGAGTGGCATGTTGAGTGTTCTGTGATGGCTGTGAAGGCTGTCCTGTGGGGTGCTTGATTGAGTGCTTGATTGTTGTGTAGTGGAGCATGAAGGTTGTCCAGCTGAATATTGGGTGCTTGATTGGTGCCTAGTGGATTGTGAAGACTATCCAATTGAATGTGAAGGTTGAGTGGCATGTTGAGTGTTCTGTGATGGCTGTGAAGGCTGTCCTGTGGGTTGTGAAAGATGTGGAATGGACTAGAAGGTTGTAGAGTGGCATGTTAATCAAGGAACAAAATTAGATTAAATAAATATCATAAAATTAGATAGGAATGTTGTTCCTCACCACTTTGCAACCTCTTTTGTTATGCGCAACTTGATGACATTTGAAACATGACATTTTGACCCCATTCTTTGATGCTTTCCCCCACTTCTTTTTTCTTGGTTCATCTTTATCTTTTCTTCTACATCAGGATGGTCTTCCGGGCATTGGCTTCACTTCAGGGGGCTCAATTGGTAGGTTGTTGGTTTCAGGCCACATAACCATATACGTTATAGGCTGTAAAAAGTACCCGTAAGCTCTTAGGAATGTATCTTTTCTGTATCAAGGGTCCACATAAGCTTCTGGTTCTTTACCAGTGTGATATAAAGCACAGACTACATGTTGATAAGGGATACCTCTCAAATGCTACAGCCTACAGGTACAAGTCTGCTTAACCATGTCAACTACATGTCTATATTCTCCTTCTTGTATCTCAAATCCTATGTCATGATTTCAATTCACCCTTAGCTTCCTATCAATTTCTTTATTTTCCTCTAAACCTTGCCTTGCCATAGGTGAAATGTCACTGGTCCAAGTACTTGCAACTTAATCATATCCCCATGCCTATCCATCATTTTGTGTCTAATATCTTCAAGCATACTAATCACAGATTTATGTCTAGGACCAACAATCCATGAATTAAATGCTTTACACATATTGTTTTCCACCACATCACACTTGGATGTTTCACTAAATAAATCTCTACACCAAAATTCTTTGTTATAGACAAGAAAAGACTCACATATTCTATCACCAAGCTTTCCAAAATACGTATACTCATCTTTCAATTTTACCTCAAAACTAGCTTTGGCACACCTCCAAAATGCTTTTCTCCTCTCTTCACCTCTCCATTTCTTTTGCCAGTTTGCCCAAATGTGTCCTACACACATTCTTCTTTCAGTAAAAAGAAGTAACTCAGCAACAGCTGACTCAAGTCTCTAGCAGTGTAGTGTTTAGATTAAAACACAAGTGGAGCAGTAGCATTTTAGTGCAGAAATGTGTTTTAGTCTGAAATAAAACACTAGTGAAGATCATATAGTTTAGAAAACATAAAACACTAGTGCAGGTTAACAGAATTGAACAGTGACAAAATGAGCAGTAAAACACTAGTGCAGCATTAAACAACTAGTGCAGTAGTCTAAGGACCCCAAATTTCCAAGCTTATGTATGTCATTTAAGGGTGTCATGGGCCCCTACAATAAGCCAAGTTCAAAAGGATTTTTGTTGGCTAAGTTCGACACACGTACCGGTAGAAGGTTCAACTTTAAGCAAGCATAACTTTTATCACAATTAGAACTGGGTGGTCCACAATATGTCAAATGAAATCCCTTTGAGTTAGCTTTCCAATGCACATGGTCTCACCTCATTACAAGTTTGGATGAAGGAGTTATGACCATTTTCGTAAGATCCTCCCATGTAGTGAAGCCCCACGGGCACCTATACGGGCAGTGGTGTCTTGTACGGGTCGTGTGAGGAGTTTTGAGTTGGAAAAGGTCATTTTTGGCCTAAGGCATGGGGCATGACCAGTGTCTTGCCACTAGCCGTGTGGCTGGTCGTGGGGTGAGTACAAGAGAGGAATGGTGGGCGTTTGGGGGAGTTTTTCTTGCTAAGTGTTGTGCCACGCCCCTCACCACAACCCGTGGTCCTTGGCGTGGAATTTGGGCAATATTTTCCAGCACCAAGTATACTGCCACGAGCCTTCACATGGGCCATGAGGCTCCACACGACCCGTGGAGGCCTCCATGGTCATGACAAGACGTCTTGTTCCAATCGATTTCCAACTTCAATTTTTGGACTAAGTACCTTGTCACAGGCACTATACACGACCCGTGGAGTGCCACACGACACTTGGAACCTTTCTTGGAGCAACATTTTGCCAAATTTCATCCGTTCACTAATGGCATTTTCGTAAATGCTAATTACTCTAATGCCCTTTTTTAGACTTCCAATGCTATCTTAACCTTCCTAAAAGAGCTAAACAATGTTCCAAAGGATAAAACTCACCACTCTCATTTCAATCACACTCCCAAATACTCTCAAGAGCCTCCATTAAGCTCCAATTCTATTTCAAGGAAACCCAAAAACAAGTTTGGATTCCAAGACCCACTTCAAGCTTCCATTCTTCTTTAACTCAATTCAAGGAACTCAGGGTCTAAGCTATGTGGGTTGATCCTTGACTTACTTTTAATCAAGGAGACTAAAAATTATTTTTAAGCAATCTCGTGGATTTCTAGTTTACTTTGAATTCGGGGTTTTGAAAATTATGAATCCTAAAATTCTAATTATGCATGGGTAGTGTTTATTTGATGATTTTAATGTGATTTAAACTATTACATGAGGATTTTCTTTGGGGTTTATGGAATTTCAAGTATGCATGTCCCCTTTAAGACTTCTAAATGCATGAGTGATTACACTATGAATTTAAATGTGGATTTAATTATGTTTTTGATTGAATTTCATATTATATTGTTGATTTTAGATTGAATCCTAATTACCTATGCCATTTTCTCATTGTCCATAACATATTCATTCATGTACATGGATTATTTTGAGAAATTATGTTGTGGGTTAATCCCAATCATGTTCTACGATATGAGTTTTGTAAAATGTTGGTTATGACAATATTGTGATCACATACATGTCTTTGATTTTGGCCCTGTGAGTATTTTGGGTGCTTGCACCATTTTGAATATGAATGGGCTATTCCTATCCATGAGTATAAAGACTATGACATTATGTTTTGGCCTTTAAGCCTAAGAATGCATTCAAATGGTTTCGGAAATGATTTACGTCGTTTGAGAGTATGTATATATATATATATATATATATATATATATATATATGTATACGGCATATTTATTCTTGTGGGATGACGACTTAGCACCGATGGATTGGGGGCGTTAGGGCTATCCCCAAGGGCCCTCTCCCTTTCCTTGAACTGTGTGCCTAGCATAGTTTCCAATTCGAAGAGGGAGTTTCCCTATAAGGAGAAGAAATGATTTGATTTGTGATTTTGTGAAAATCCTATCCGAAGAGAAAGTTGTCCCGTAAGGAAGGTTACTTCATACGAAGAGGGAGTTGTCCCATAAGGTGAAGTATGGTCTACCCTTGGCAAGTAGATCACCTCTTTACCGATGAGGGGATTTCATCGGGATTCCAAGTAATAGCCGCTTGGTCTTACTTATGTCGGTTGAGGTCACATCCCTAATATATATAAGCGCATCATTTGCATTTCATGCATCATGACTTTCATAGCATCTCGTATATTACATTCTTTGATATTCAACTCTTTCTATATTATGTGCCTTGTCATCTAACGTCGATATACAGGTTTTGGGTAAGTTAGACGCATTGCACCCCGCGTACTTAGTACATTCAAACATACTAACGCATACTCTATACCTACATGATGTTACCATGTAGGAATTGGAGCTCCTATTGATTCTCCTCGTGGCTAGACGGATTGTTCAAGTTAGCTTTTGGTGAGTCCTCATGCCTGGGGACAATATCTATCTTCTTTCATGCTTATGTTCAAACTACATCTTATATATTTTGGAATACTTAAGACTATGAGGGTGAGCCCGGTTGCTTGTCTTGGCCCCCGCTAAGTTCTATGTCTGGAGGTGTTGTTGGACAAGTTATGTATTACGCTTGAGCTTTGACTCATTTATGTTATTAAAGTGTTTAACTCTTTACCTTAGACCCGATTCCCCTTGTTTATGCTTATCTCTTATTGTCATTTTAATTGCTTTTGCGACTAAAGGTGTGTAATGATATGCTATGAGGCTTGTTTGGGGTTCCGTCGGGTCCCCCATTCGCCAGTCACGCTAGGCCCTAGGTTCGGGGCGTGACAAGTAGTAGCATTGTCATTCTGTTATGCTTAGTAGCATTTTCATTCTGTTGTGCAGCAGTAGGATTTTCATGCTGTTATGCTTAGTAGCAATTTAATTCTGTTATGCTTAGTTTTCTCAAAAATGAGATGAAACTGAAAGCTTAGAAATAAAACACTAGAGCAGATCAGTAGCATGATAATTCTGTTATAGCATTATTTGTTTTACTATTAACTATTAACTAGTACTCTCTATTAACGATTAACTAGTACTCTCTATTAACTAGTACACAGTTAAATTTGAAACATTTTTAGTACTACAGTTCAATGAGGCAAAACAAGCATAATTAACTACAAGAAACATATGCACTTTATTCTTCCAGATTCTTTGTTTGACAAAATCAGTACACAACCAAGATTCTTAAATCGACATGTTCCATTTAGAAAAGTTTGTGTGAGACAGTTTCTTATCCCTAAATTCAAAACAACTTTCGGATTTGAAGCTTCCGACATTCTAAAGGAACTGGCCTCACATTTCCTTTCTGCAGTGGTAGTCTTACTATGATGGCTTATTCCCCTTCAAATTTGTGTAGTAATTGAAGTATTATTATAAGATTCATTTTGGATGGTCTTAATTATAACCCATCTTATGAATTGTAATATGAATATGCAGGGATCTGGAGATCTAGATTTGTTTACTGAATATGGTGAGGAGAATCAATATAGGATAAAGGAAGTGATCGGCAAAGGTAGCTATGGTGTTGTATGCTCTGGCTATGATACCCATCTATGGAAAAAGGTTGCAATCAAGAAGATAATGACCTCTTTGAACATGTCTCTGAAGTAACATGTATCCTTTGTGAGATCAAGCTTTTTAGGCTTCTTCGGCATCCACATATCGTGGAAATCTGGCATATATTGTTACCTCTTTTTCAGAGAGAACTCATGGACATCTATGTTGTCTTCGAACTAATGGAATCTGATTCGCATCAAGCCATTAAAGACAATGATGATCTGACGCCGGAACATTATCAATTTTTCCTTTATCAGCTTCTTCGAGGGCTAAAATATATACATACAGGTTATATGCTGGCTAGAAGATTGTGTTTTAAATACTATGACTTCCCTCAACAAAGGACATACTTTATATACTTAGGCATTTACATAGCTATATTAGCAAATGCCGACTGCAAGCTTAAGATCTGTGATATCAAAAAAGCTCTGAGAATAAAAAATGACTTTCTTTTCTCCTAGATTTGCTTCACTGTCAGCGGATACTTTTGTGATTGAAATTGGTGTAGCTACTCCCAAACATTCTCAAAGAGCACTGCTGGCAACGGAGATTTATCAAGTTGTGTGACCATAAGGGCAGCATCGAATTGTGCCCCTTAGCAACCTTATGAACTTATTTCATTTTTATTCAGACTTTTGTTTGCTCCTCCTTTTTTCTCCCTTCCCAGAGTTTTTTCCGCAACAGATCATGTACGGATAAGTTTGTTAAGTTGAACTTAGAAAATCTTTGTGAATTTCTGGCATAAGTCGATCAAATTTAGCAGAATTGAATTGAACTAAAATTTGAGCATTCTCTTTTTCTCTTTAGTGCGATATTATTCCTTTATTCATCTCTTCTCACGACTCATTAGATACCAAATAGAAACAAAAGTTTGAACAAGTTCCCTTTGTTGGAGCAAAAAAACAAAGTTGTTTTAAACCTTATTTTTGAGAGTTCATATTTGAACTAAAGACCCTTGTGCCTTTCCACCTAAAAAAGGGAAAGTTAAATTGGTGAATATTGTACTAAGGGTCCTATATAATTTTTCGCTTAACACATCTCATTTGCAACTCTTCTAGAAATAGCATTCACGGCATAAAAGTGTAATATAATCATGGTTGTAATTCCGAGTAGAGCTGGACATGCAAAATTCTTTACCGGATGACATAACAATTTGAAATTATTTTTTTTTGGCTATGTATGGTATCACAATTCTATGGTTGTTGTGAAATCGTAATAAAGTATCATAAAAGTCAAACTATCTACTTAAATTGTTGGGCATGTGCTCAACACGGGCATTGTTTGTCTAGATCAAAATAGCATCACAGTCACATAACGAATTTAACGATACTAAAATCAATAAATTCAGAGAAAAAAAGCAAGATGATAAAAAATCCCATGTCGGAAAAAATATTCGGAATCTGAAAGTTAATACATGAAAACGTCCTCCCTGTAATAAGGATTCCAACAACGAAAACCAATCTGAAAATGGAGTTAAGGTGAGGGAGGAATCATCAATTAATGTCTAGAAAACAAAGTCCAAAAAATCCCCAAATTCCACCATTAAAATCCATAAATTATAAGTTAAAAACATAAATTCATCAATGAAAATTATTGAAATAGGTTAGAAAATAGTTACCCAATCAATTTGTCTTCAAAATCCTTGAAAACACTCTCTAGAGCGAAGCTTGAATTGTCAAAAATGGTGGAAATGATTTAAAAATCGATTTTAAAAACTGGACACTGTTCAGTCACGCGCAAAGATCTAAAAATACGGATCAAGGCCCGCGAATGCGGAGACCAAGAGGGATTAACCCTTCGCGAACATAGAGATGAGGATTGCGAATGCGGAGGTTCACTGCAGTGTACTTTACGAACGCGGATGACAATGTACCCATACTCCGCGACTGTGATCTCAAGCCCGTGAACATGATCTCAAGCCCACGAACGTGGACAACAAATGGAACATGCACCAGAAATTGTTGTAATAGCAATAAACAACTCAATTAAAATCATGAACTGGACTTTTGGAATTCGTTCGGAACCTCATGATAACAAACCAAACATGGAACCCGACTAGAAATGACGTTCCGGACTCAATGGAATCGTCAGATTTCGAATCCAAGGCTCCTTGGCCTAGAACACGAGAAAGAGCATTTAAACTAACTTTGGACTCAAAAATGCAAAATATTCAATGAAGCTCTAAAAATGTCAACGAAGGCATTTCTAGCGTTAGTTTTACCATCCAGAATCAAGTCCTTTCAACCATTGTACCCAAGCTCCCTTTTTACATAAATTACATGTTTCTAAGTTGATTAACTTGTGGGTCTTA
>JAPFFP010044410.1:0-12439 GCA_026153255.1 Solanum medicagineum
ATTAGGTCCAAAACTTTTATAATTTAAACCAATTAAGGACTTCCGAAACCAATTTTCGAATTGCACTTCCCACAACAATCAATTCCTATACTTATGCCCCATAATTAGCTTAAGATAAAATACACAATATTTGTAAAATTTTTCAAGTGACAATTTACCTCAATTAAAATATTTACGGGGTCTAACACTACTAGTAGTGTTGGGATGTACAGGGGGAGCGAGAGCGAGAACGGGAGGAGGGGAGCGAGAGCGAGAGCGTGAGGGAGGGGGGGGAGTAATAGCAGCATATGAGCATTGCATTTTATCATCATCATCATCATAAAGATCATCATCTTCATTAATTTCAAAATCATTTTCCGATAAATCTTCACTAAAACAAAATTTTTATTGAAGAAATTCATGATTTAATTCTGCGTTACAATCGATATTAAAACAAGTTTCGTTAACATGCGTAAAATCTTTCCATATTTATAAGAATTGGCGGTTGTCTTGTAAATTTAGAAGAGCTACCACTTGTTTTTTTACCGGTTAATGCTTTTACAATTCCACCGAAAAAATTACTTTTTCCCTTTCCTTTTCTACCGGAATCCATTAAGTAAAATGATAATATGAAATTATGAATAATCCAAAACTTAATTCAAGTATTCAACCAGTAACAAGTAACAAGTTAACAACTAACAATTAAAGAATAAAAACTTATATGATGAAATTAATAAGTTGGAATGAATGTAACGAACGTCTTCCATTAAATTTTGCTCCAACTTCCAAATATTAGCAACTTACTAATTGAGAATTGAGAGAGTAAATAACTAAATTTTAAATATTTATTGTTACAATTTATAATATAGTATAATTATAAATTTATAATAATAAATTAGTAACCCAGTAGAGTAATATTGATAATTTGAGACTGAGAGATTGAGAGAGAATTGTATACATTGTGAATTTGTGATTAAAAAAAGTTTGGGGAAGGGGGTACTTATAGAAAAAAAATTTAGGTGAAATTTTTTTTAAAAAATTAAATAAATAAATAAAATATATTTAAAGAGCTGTTGGAACGGCTCTTTGCACTGAAAAGTGAATATTAACATTAGGGGACCGTTGGGGTGGGTGCCAGCCCCCAACGGTCCAATAGGATTTTTAAATTACTTTTTTAATTTCAACCGGTAAACCAGACCTGTACTGGTTCCGGTATATCGAAACCGGTAATAACCGATAAAAGAATCCCCCTCCATCCCGAAACCCCTACCGGACCCCCTACCCACTGGTACCTATCAGTACACTACCAGATCGGTACTGGACCGGCCTGAACCAGGACAGAACTGGACAGGTACCGGTAGCTACTAGTTCCGATGCTAGCCTTACTTGTATTATACATCACTCCCCTCACGGTATCTCCCCAAGTGCAATTTACCACACATGCCACATGTTGGCTTACCTAATGAACCTTGAGCCACACTGACTTATGACTGAGATCCATGGGCTCCAACATTTTGGGACCTCTGATCATTTCTGACTATAGGTGCAGGTGCACTAGCAGATGATGGGGCAGGAAATCGATTTCCATTCCCCATCTTTCCGACCTCATGGCTGGATGTTTTTGCTTTCTTATTTCTAAACTCCTTTTTATCATGCTACCTCTCCTCATTAGCTTGTTGTACAAAAGTCATCAATCTCGCTATATCCATGTCACTCACGACCATTTCTCCTCTCCCATCTCTCTTCGGCCCTCTGTTCAACCCATTAACATACATTCCCATCCTCCCACTCATATCAGCAACCATGTCCGGAGCATAGCAAGACAGTTGTGTAAACTTCAGCCCGTACTCTTGCACAGTCATAGAGCCCTGTTTCAAGTTCAAGAACTCTCTTATCTTAGCCTCTCTTCACTCCCTTGGGAAGAAACGCCCCAAGAAGGCTTCCTTGAACATAGCCCAAGTCAGCATGGGGACATCCTCTCCGATCCTCTACCCTTCTTCCACTGGTCGAACCACAGTCTAGCCACACCCTTAAGTTTGAAAGCAGCCAGTTCCACTCTCAGCATCAACCATATGCATCACTTGGAACAATTTCTGAAGCTCCTCCACATAGTTCTCAAGATCCTCAGTGGATGCAGACCCTGTGAACTCAAGCGGATTCATCTTCAAGAATTCTTGGACTTTAGAAGTGTCATGGGCATCCTGTCAACCTGCTCCTTATCTCGTAGCAGGTGTTGTGACAGCCTGGGCCAGAGTTTGAATAGCCTGGCAAAGCTCAGCATTAGAGACCTCATCTTGCGGGGGCTGTGCAACAGGGATAGCTTGTTCTATGGGCTCATCATGTCCTTGAGGCTCAAGTTGGTTGACATGTTGTCTGACAGGACATCCTCTACATTTGACAGCTCTTCTGGGAGACATGATCACAATTCTGCAATGTACAAAGCACTAATTAGAATAGACTTTCATAGAGTATAACTCCATAGCACGATTTAGAACATGAATGAAGGGAAACAATTCTTGATGTCCTATAGCATCCTGTTTATCAAGTGTGGTCGACAACATACCCATAAACAAGACTCTACTAGACACGGCTTCATGGACTCCTTAGGACACTTGAACACGTGCTCTGATACCAAGTTTTTCACGCCTTATAAGGGACCCAACATATGGCCGACACCTGGAGACTAGTGCTAGTCCTCAAGCAAACCACTTGGCCATAACACAATCATTCAACCAATAAATTCTATTAATCAGCGAAAGACGAAGGAGAAGTAAATGGGCACATCTTATCATCAATAATTATATAATAGAAGGCTAGTAGAAAGAACTAGCTCACAGTCTTAACAATCAACATTCAACTCTAGTCTATGAAGTATCTATCACTATCAGGTGGTGCCAATGACAAACCCATGGCTACCTCAATCAAAATAAAGCTAGCAAATCTAACTCTAAAGCAAGATGAAAATAGCATATGAATCCTCCGAAGTAGGGGAGGCTCACCAATCAGCTGAACGTCCAATATCCTTAACGAAGCATCTGTTGATGATCTCTAATCCCTATATCTGCACCATAAAATGATGCAGCGCTAAGTGGCGTCAGTAGTGGAATGTATGGTATGTAAAATAGTTGAATGAAATCGAAACAGGTAGAATAATATGAAACATTAATCAACTCAATATATAAATCAATCAACATGTCAAATGTCTATCTAAAATAAGAATACAAAGTAGACAAGAGACCTGTCAACCCATCAAACCTCATTAATCAAATTAGACTCATCTCCGAGGGACGCATCTCAACTCAAAGTACTCAGTTTGGGAACTTTCTAGGAGTTTCTCTTATCCGACAACAATCACTTATGAGCCAGTGACAACAATCTCGTTGATTTTGCCCCGTTCCGTATTTGCGAGGTACAGAATGAATCAAAACCATAATGGACAAGTCCAAATGGAGACAACAATCTATAAGTCCTCTATTGATTTCAGGGACTTCTAATCAGAGAAAACCTTAAATAATGTGATGTGATGGTCCTAATCCTCACTTACGCTTAGCTACTTAGTTTGATACATGCTTAATCCCTATCTTCTTTCATACATGCTTTCAAAATTATCATATAGTGTTATGCAATATCTCATGAAAAATAGTCAATTCAAGAAAGATAAGTTTATGATGATCATCAACATATGAAAATACATGTAAGTAATATAATTTTCAAGAAAATCTTCAAAAAATATTCAAGAATCATGTATGTAGACTCATTAGACTTTCAACTCTTCTATGTCTATCTATGAGGCACATGAGAGAACAACTTCATGCTTTTAGTTTAGCCTTACATACTTAGGATCAAGTTTTACTAATCAACTGTCAAGAATTTCCTTGAATTCTTTAATCATGATTCCCTCTTCTCCTCTCTCAAGCCCTAGTCTTTCAAGGGTTTAGAAAAAGGACTTAGAATGGGGTTTAAGACTCTATTTATGCATCAAAATGATCCAAATTTGATCGTGTTTTGAGTTTAGGAGGGGTTGAAATTGACCGCAATGCCTCTCAAAATAAAGAAAAATTTTCACCTAGAAAATGTCCAGTTCGTGACAGGGATGGGGAGCAGACCTATACATTTTTTTCCTAAAAATGTTTTGAATGAGTTTTCAATTACCATCGAAAAAAACTGAAAAAAGAAGTGTTGTCCGTGTCCCTAGCATGTCATGCCTTGGGCACACATTAACACTGGAAATTGTTTTGGATCAAAAAATTATTTTTTGATCCGATGGCTCTAAAATCTGGACGAGACCATTTTCCCATTCAATTTTTCATGCGGATTGCATATTCGATCTCAGGGTCGCAAATGGAGCATGGAAAGATGTGTTACGCGACATCTCTATTCTAGGGGTATTTTGCTAATTTTATCGGGTATTACAATTATGTCACTTTATATACCAGATACATATCTATTTTATGTAAGAAATCTGACAAATGGGTATATGCTTTGTATAAAAGTAAAAACATAAACGATAATTGTTAACCATAACTCCAAGGTAATTGTGCATATATAAAATGAAGCATTTCACGGAACTAAAAATACAATAATATCAGTTTTATGCCAAAATGCATATCTTGCCAGCTTTAATTTTATCATGAACTCCAAAATTAACCAACCTACATAATTAATAAGTTATACCACCAAAAAACAATACTAAATAAAGTATCAAACACCTTTAAACATCTCACAAAAGCTAATTGAATCTGTCAACATGTCCATTATCTTAAAGTTGATTTCCTGGTCTTGGTCTTGAAAAATTGGAAGTGTCCAAAGCAAATTTTCTCGAAATACGCAGACCACCGAATCTGCTTGCAACTGTACCAGTGACCTCACTCTCGCTAATGGCACCTTCGCTATTTTCAGTCTTACATATTGCCACAATAAGGCATCATACCTTTGCTGGTGATATTTTGAATCAATTTTCAACACCATGCATATCTACCACAGAAGTGCTGATAAGTTCGACAAACACGCAAGTATATAACCCGCAATCACTGTACAGAAGATTTTAAGTTCTTTATGTATACTAGATTTAAACAAAAAATGCACTAATAACAAGTCATAGCTAGATATACCAATTTCATATCAAGTTTTACGTGTATACCAGTTTTAAACCAAGAAAATAGTACTAATTCACAAGTCATCGCTAGATATACCAATTTCATACCAAGCTAAAACAGTCTACATCCCACAAAAAAAATACAGGCACATGTCCAAAAAAAATTATATAATCACACCAATTATATACAAAAACAAAACTAAATATCTCAAAAATGTATAGTAAAAACTTGTCACCCCTGAGTTCACACCCTGGGCGTGGTCGGCACCCAGAACCATTGCTGGCCCCGAGAGAACCACTTGGCCTCGCTACTATACTCAACAAAGACTTAAATAATAAAGGAAATGTTTCAATATAATAAGCTAAGAATACTGAAATATTTGAATAAACTGAATAGAAAAAAAGGTCTCAACAACAACGTAACAAAAGATCTGAAACTCTTAACATACAGTCTATGGAACCTCTAACTAGAATAATCTGACCAACTACTGAAAATAAATGCTATGAAAGAAAGCATAGACAATGACTCTAAAGCCTCCGATTGGTAAGAGGCCTCACCAATAGCTAGATGGAAATGCTGGTCCTCAACAGAGCATCTGCTGAGGGATTCTGTCCCTGCGGCTGCATCATAAAACGATGCAGGTCCAAAGGATGTCAGTACATGAAATGTACAGTATGTAAAATGGCCAAAATGGAAACTCAGGATAAGGCACTATGCTCAAAGTAACTAAAACATATCTCAAAATAAGATGACATAAGTAGTAAATGCAGTACATGCTGAAAATAGAACATATGCTGAAAGTCTATATATAGAAACTGGCTTACTTTAACTTGGGGAGTTTCTCTACCGACAACCACCACTATAAGCTTCGTGATGATACAATATCTTGCCTCACAATGCCAAAGTCGTCCCATACTTTGCTGGGGTAAGGAACGAAAATTAGAGGAGTGGATCCATCCCCAAAGCTAGGCCATCTTAGTGGCAATGAGAAGTTGTACTTTTGGTACAATCCTATCTTACGCCGGATACATAGTTTATGAGTTCAAGTTATTATTACTCTCACTCGTATCGATGCTCAATACAACTCCAAATATAGCTTTTATAATGCTCATACTTAAAAGAGTATTCTTGCTCAAAGTATTATTTTCTTCTCTTTGGGACTTAGCCCAACTTTAACTTTTCTTAACTTTTGTCAGCTTGACTCTCTTCTTCGTTTCTGAAAGTTGTATCAATACCAGGTATTTCAACATGATCTTAGTTACTCAGGTATTTTGCAATTACCAAAGCTTCAAGTATTTTTAAAACTCAACTCAAACCATGAATATAATAGCTTTTCATGAAATAGATATAGGGTTCTCATAAATGTAACTATAACAGTAAATCTTGTCTCAATAGCTTAACTTAGTACTAAAATCATCAGAAATCATGATTTTTATCAAGAAAAATGCATGAATAAATATTTTGATGAAATCAACTGATAATAGAGAAAAACTAATTTTAACTCATAAGCTTGAATCTTGGCTAGTGATTTGTAGTCAAAGGTACTAAAACATATGTAGGACAACTTTTAGAGGGTCTTACATACTTTGGAAAATAGTTTCTTGAAAGAATTGAAGAAGATTCTTGAAAGCCCTAGCTTTTGCCCCTTTGAAACTACGTTCTGAGTTCTTGGAAGGTTTTGAAGTTAAAGATATGAATTAGTAAGTTCTAGGGGTTTAATTAGGTGAAACACATAAATTTAGGCTTAAAAGGGTGAGAAAAGTAAAAAATAACCCTCTTTAAAATCGTTGGTCGGGTCACCTACGAGACCCTTTACGACTCATAGAAGCTTCTCGGCTCGTAGGGGACCTTTCGTAAGTTTTTGGATAATTTTTTGAGGTCTCTGAACCTTTCGTAAGTTTTTGGATAATTTTTTGAGGTCTCTGAATTCTCTATGAGCCCCCTTCAATGACTCATAGAGGGTTCTATGACCCATAGATGGGTCCGTAAAGTTTGAGGCTGAAAATTGAAGTTCTCTGACTTACTCCACGGGATATCGATACGGGTCGTACTCCGATTTATGACCCGTAACTGGGTGTCGTTTTACAACTCTACACTGGCAGTCCTCAGAAAACGACTATAACTTTTGACTCCGAGCACCAAATGAGGTGAAACCCCTTGCGTTGGGAAGCTAGCTAATTCAAAGGGCTTTTATTTGGTACATCATGGGACTTCTAATTCTTTGTGTGCTAAGAGTTATGGTCATTTAAAGTTGACCCTTGCATAATATAAGGCTAAAAACTCATTTTATAGGGATGTTTTGAACTCAACTAAGTACTAGAGATCTCTTATGACCCTAATACACTTCTCACATATAAAAGTGAGGCTTGAAACATAGGTATTTGTGAGGATAAAGTTATGGGGTGTCACAAAAACTTTATAGTAACTTCATAAAAAAGGCATTCTAACAAAAAACACGATTGTCGAGTCAAAAAGATGTCTACAATCATACCAATTTAACACAAAAAATAAATATGCATACTGCTGAAAATAAAATACGGGCACAAGTTCGAATAATATATATTCAAATCAATTGTATCCACCAAAAAAACTGCACTGAGGCTTAATGTCAAGTTCATATTAAAAAATATTCAAACAAAATACACCATTGTCAAGGTACAAAGAGAGGTCTATATTCATACTAATTTTACATAAAAAAGAAGTCAATAACATCAACTCATACAGTTATCAAAGATACCAGTACATATTTTTACAGGAAATGTTTTTTTAATGCATATACACAACATATATAAATTTGCATATCAAAAATATATATTAAAAATGTACCAATACAAACACAAATAAAACACATCGTATAAAATTAGTTTAACATTTTATTCAAACAAAACAAAACATTAGTTCTAAATTCTCACATGCACAGTTAAATAGTGCAGTAAAAACTACCTTTGAAACGACCCCAAAAAGTATCCGAAAATGTGCCTCGGAAATGCCCATATTCGTAATTTTCATATATCTCAAAATTCATGTGTGATATCAAAAATTCGATTTCATATTCATGTTCAGGAGGCAAAATTGAGTGAGAAATGGGTATAACCCAAATTTTAGAGGACCCATAGCGAAGAACAAATTTCGCTAATTTTGCAATTTCAGTAGCAGTTCGCGACTGCTCCGCGACGTGGACCTGTCGTGGAACAGTGTATTTTGTTTCCAGTTTTCTAATCTCGATCCAAGGCTTTGGGGTCTTGGGCCTAAGTCTTCCCATGCGTAAAAATACATATACTTAGCCATATTTCACCTTCATATCATACAAGACATTCCCCAATACTCTCTCAAACACTTAGACAAATATTTTACTCAAAATTCAAGTGCCAAATCTCCCTCCGGATCTTAAGGATTTCACTCAAGCTTCAAGTTCTCAATCCAATCTTCATCAAGGAATTCTCCAAAGCTAAGGTATGTGGGTTTCAACCATTGGGTCCTTTTACCCATGGTGCCCAAGCTTCCTTTTTACATAAATTTCATATTTCTAAGTTGATTTACTTATGGGTCTTACTTATTATGAATTTGACTATGAACTATGTTAGGGTTTCATAAAAGTGTGACTATTTGAGCATGTTTTGAGCTATGAATCTTGGATCTATCTTGAGATCTGATAAAGGATTTGGTGTATATTGCATGATGGTATTACCTAGTATTGGTCGGTTCATTTACTTCAAGTTTATTTGCAAGATTTCACTCTTGAATTGCATGATTTTATACTAGCATTGCACACCCACCAAGTGTTTGATAAAATGTCCGGTTAATGTATCTTGAGTTGTTGAAGGCCTAATATTTGGCATATGAGTTAAGTGAATTTATGATGATGAAAGGGTAGTATTTATGTGATGATTTCATGACAAATATATCTATAGTGTTGTGAGTTGACCATAATCAATTGAGAGGTTGATACCTCAATCGCCTCGGATGGGGGTGGTAAGCCATCAACCAATTGAGGGGTTGATTCCTCAATCACTTCTGGCGAAGGGTGGTCATGTCAAAAAAAAAATCTGTCAACCAATTGAGGGGTTGATACCTTAATCGCCTTGGATGGGGGTGGTAAGCCATCCACCAATTGAGGGGTTGATACCTCAATCACTTCCGATGAAGGGTGGTTATGTCCATCATCCAATTGAGGGGTTGATTCCTTAATCACTTCTAAGGGGTGGTCTATTTTAGATTCCAAGTACTAACTTTGCTTGGCCTATGATGGTCTCTTCCTTCACATGTAATATGTTCTATATAAGCACATTATACTTCAAGCATCATTCATACATGTCATATTGTTATTATGCTATCCATTGCTTACGATATTGCATTTTGCCTATTATGCATATCTCTTGTTGCATTACATCCTACATACTTAGTACATTCAAACACACTAACACATACCATATTCCTATATGATGTTACCATGTAGGAATCGAAGCTCCCCACGATCATCCTCATCCTCCCTGTGGCTAGTACTATCTCTACAAAGCAAGTTGGTGAGTCCTCAATTACAGGGACAATGTCTTTGATCTTATGTTATGTATAAAGACTCTCTTTCTTTTATTGTATGTTTTTGACTATGAGGGTGAGCCCGATTGCTTGTCTTGGCCCCGCTAAATTCTATGTGAGGTGTTGTGGGACAAGTTATGTATTGATGTTATGAGCTTTGACTTTTTTGATGGTTTATGTTATGAAAGATTTCCCTTAGTCCATCATCCTTGTTTTATTCTCTTCGTTGTTGTTCAAATGCTTCTGCGACCAGTGATATGTGATGATATGTTAAGAGACTTTTTGAGGTCCCGTTAGGTTCCCCATTCGCGTGTCACGTCTAGGTCCTAGGCTTGGGTCGTGACAACCCTAACATCAGGTTTAATCTTCTATTTCTTGGGAATTCTTGAATCTTCTTTCAATGTTCCACAAATATTTTTCTTTGCAGATTTAGAGGACTCCTCTTTAAGAATAGTCTTTGCTTTTTTTTGGAATATTTGACTGTATGAAATTTGAATCTGAATTAGACTCAATAACTAGATCAGAATGTTCTGTAAAAAATAATAATCCGCACTTTTCTCTTTTCTTTTCTGCCCGTTCCGAGTAGATGTCCTCTCTTCTTGACATTGTCGTTTTCTTGACGGGGGTTCGATTTTTCTTGTCTTGTTGTGCAATGTTCTTCACTGGTGATTGTGTGAGAATGTTAAAAGTTGGTGGCTCTATGTCACTACGCACTTCCGGACAGTTTAGCCTAGGGCTCTTTCTTGGTGTAGATGAGGATTTTTTATTTTTGTTCATTGTTTTTAAAAGCAATGAACGAACTGACCTTGATGAACTCGACAATGGAGGTTTTTTGTTTTTTTTGTTCGAGTTTGATGTGAATGAGAGTGAGAGAGAGAGAGAGAGAGGGGGGGGGAAGACGGTTGAGTGTAAGATGAAGGAAAAAGAAGAGACGTGTGAAAAGAGGAATTCACAGTCACGTTGGAATAAGGAAAATAAAATCACGAAAATCCCTAAAATCATGTAATTGCCACCTTTTCTCTTTCTTATCATAATTAATTGTATTTTGTTTAATATAAAATAGTCTTTTAAAAATAATTGAATACTGTTATAACATGTAATTATTTTGTTAATATTCATAATTGTAATAAACTGTATTTAAAACCTGTAATATGTACTCTTAAAAGAGTATATGGGTTGATTTTTCCAAAGTTTAATAAGGGATTGGTTGGGTAGATAGACTATAGTTGAGAAATAAATAATGGATTTTTTCTTATATATAATATGATATAAGATAATATTTAGGAGTAAAATTTTAAAATAACCCAAACAAGCTGATTTTGCGCCAAAATCACGTTTTAAAAACTTTTGGAATGTTTTCTTTTTTGCCAAAAATTTACAAATTTTATGGCCAAATAAATTTTGCTAAAAATTTTCTCAAACGCTATTAATATTGTTTATAAGTTGGTCAAATTGATTGATAAGTATTTTTTTTTTTTGGCTTCTTTAGGTTTTTATAACTAAATAATTAACTATGTCAATATTCATTTCACATTAGGTTCAGATTCCAAAGTTCACTATGTTCCTAATCATCATCCAAATTCTAATATGTCATAAATCTAACACAATCAGTCATCTAAGAATCACTTATCTTAAATCATATAATTCGAAATTAAATATGCGTAAATTCTACAACATATATAGAAACACTTAATAATGATTAACATATAAATTCACATAAATTATGCCACATATAAACAATCATTATACAAATACAATACATATTATCACTGTAATGTCTCTTTGTGAACCAGAATAGATAAAATAAAATATATACGCAAGTTCATAGGCAATTTATATCTTATAGGCAGCCAATGAGAATGACACACCGTCTTCTTAACTTTCAAGTCAATGTTGGATCAATAACTTATACAATCTTGGTCTTTTGAGATGCAACTTATCCCAATATTTGTCAAGTAATTTCTTTTGAAAATCCTCTAACAATGCAGATCGTAAAACCATATATTTCTTTTTGGTGGTTAATAAACCCTCAGACTACACAACTTCTTGAATTAACTTCTTAATTCTCGTTATGTGTTTCACAAATCATGTAAGATCATCATCTTGAGCATTGGCTTCTGGTGAAAGATTAACCAAATTGTCAATCATAATTTCCACCATATCCTTCTGTTGCTTTGTGAAAAGTTGTCTGGGTGCCCTAATCAATACCATAACTTTTGTAACATATACAGAAAATGATTAGGACTAACCACATATAAAAAAAATTATTGTATAATTTGTATAAGAAGACCTTGTATGAGATTTAAGAAGAAAATTCCATTACGATCTATTCTCAAAGTATATGATAATCTGGTGCCTATAATTTGAAAAATAAAAAAATTACCAATACTTGTTTCTAGAAATAGTCCATCAATCACAAATTAAAAAGGAGTTGAACAATTTTATTATGGTAGACAAATATTTGAGAATATGAATCGCACTAATTCTCATATGCCTCCAAAAATTGAATACTAAAAAATATCCATGTATTCAAATTACTTTCATGGTGATAACAAAATAAAACTCCTTTGATTAAAAAAAATTACTCATATGTAAACTAGGACCTCATAATATTAATTTGTCTATACAAAGACCACTTCATCTGAAAATTATTGTTTGCAATTTCCATCAAAACTCAGACAATAGTATCATGGGACCAAGTCCTTTTGTTATCTATGGACTCTGCATCAAAATAAATGTCAAGAGGATTAATGTCACGACCCCACCCCGGGGCCGTGACTCGTGCCGACTAGGCACGCGAGCTAATCTTAAACCACGAAGATCCCAAA
>JAPFFP010044411.1:0-12438 GCA_026153255.1 Solanum medicagineum
GTAACATACGTGAGCGTCGCAGAAGCGACACAGAATGCTCACTGGAATTCGCACTTTGGAATTTCATAATTGCTAATCTTTCTCTCTTAAACTGGGATTAGACTCTTCTTCCCCTAATTTTGACCCCTTGAAAAAGAATATGAAGTCGGATTTTTGATATTGCGCACGGATTTTGAGATATGTAGAACTTAAAATTTTGAGCATTCCGAGACACATTTTTAGGAATTTTTTGGGGTCGTTTCACCTCTTCCTCAACTTTTCCTCTTCCATTTGTTTGGAAAAGGTCATAAAATGGGACAAATCTATGTCACTAATAACCTTAGCGGACTGCCATTCCTTACTTACCAAATCGGACACTCAGATCACGAACTTGTTCATTCTAGACCTTAAGTTGGCAACCAAGTGGGCAGTATATTTAGAGACTTGGTTGAAATTGAGGGCATACTCCCTTACACTCAAAGACCCTTGTCTTAAATTTATAAACTCCACCGATTTGGCCTCCCTAAGCTTAAGAGGGAAGAACCAATTAAGCAAAGCCGCCTTGAACTCCTACTAAAGCACCACATTATTTATTCCCCTCTCCTTCTTCCATTGATTAAACCATATTTGTGCCATCCCCTTGAGTTAGTAAGCTACCAACTCTGCCTTCTCCTCTAATCTAACACCCATAATAGCCAAAACCTTGTAAACCTCATCAATAAACTTTTGAAGGTCCTTATCCAACCCTTGACCCATAGAATTTCGGGGAATTCATCCTCATGAAGTCTCTCGCCTGAGATGCCAATGTAGGAGCATTAGGGGCTTGGGCTCCTTGATTGGATTGATTAGCCACAACTTGTGCAAGTAAAGTGAGAGCATCCCGGATCTCACCATGAGCCATTTGTTCCTCGAGTATGCGAACTCTTCTTCCTCTTATGTTAGGAATGATCTAGCATAGCAAAGAACATTCGTTAGGGGGGAAAACCTTACCTTAACTTCTATAGCACGATATAGGGTATAAAGAAGGGAAACATTTCCTAAAATGTCTCATAGCCTCTTACTCATAACTGTGGTGCACAACACAACCATGAATAAGACTCTAATCGATGCAGTGTGTTGGATGTCAAGAACCATTAACAACCTAGTTCTCTAATACCAAGTTTGTCATAACCCAATTCTAGGGCCTAGATGTGAAACAGTGCATGGGGAAACCAAAGGGACGCCAAGCAAGCTCTTAACATATCATTACACATCCTTGGTTGCGGAAGCAATAAAACATAATAAGAGTATGTAAATAGGGATAAACGGGGCTAAGAGATAACATTCATATCATAAACATCAAGAGTCAAGAGAGAGTCAATGCTCATGACATTATGCATAACATGTCCAACAACACCAATAACCATGAGACTTAGCGGGGGTCAAGACAAGAAATTGGGCCCACCTTCATAGTCAAAATATACAATAAAAAAAGAGAGTTGTAATACATAACATAAGAGCATAAACATTGTCCCCGAAATGAAGGACTCACTAACTAGCTTGAGAGAGATCGTACTAGCCACAGGGAGGAGGACGATCAAGTGGGGCTCCGGTCTCTACATGGTAACATCATGTAGGCATAGAGTATGCATTAATATGTTTGAATGTACTAAGTATGTAGATGCAATGCAACAAGTGATAGGTATCATAATCAACATGCATAATAGTAAGCAATGGATAACATAATAACAATATGGCATGTATGATCAATACTTAAGTGAAACATGCTTACATAGAATATAATACATGTGTAAGAAGAAACCATCATTATAGAACCCATAGTTTACCAAGGTACAAACACGTTTGGTTGTTGGTGGTTGAGGGGTTAGTTCCTCAAACACCTTTGGTTGTTGGTGGACCGTCGCACCCTACCACCCATGGTGATTGAGGAACTAACCCCTCAACCCAATTACCAAGGTACGAACCCCTTGATTGTTTGGTGGATAGTCGCACCCTACCACCCCTAATGATTGAGGTACTAACCCCTCAACCCGATTATCAAGGCACAACCCCTTTATTAGTATTGAGATACAAACCCTTCGATATGGTTACCGGGCTCTTAACCCCCCAAGTAAGGCACTCACTTTCCAACACTATATATGAGAATATCATATACATACATTCCTTTCATCATCATAAAGTAATCCAACTCATAAGATATGCATTGAACCTTCAATTCCTCAAAATACATTAACCAGATATTTTATCAAACACTTGGCGGGTGTGTAGTGCTAGTGTAAAACCATACAATTCAAGAGTGTAATTATGCTAGATAATTCAGTGTAAAACCATCAATAGATATTTGGTAACACCCTCAAGCAATACATCAAAACCCTTCATCAAATCTCACAGTATATCTTAGATTCATAGCTCAAAACATGCTAAAATAATCACAATTTCATGAAACCCCAGCATAGTGTGCAGTGAAATTCATAATAAGTACGACCCATGAGTAAATCAACTTTAAATCATGCAATTTTAGGATAAAAGAAAGCTTATGCATCACGGGTGAAAGGAACCCATGAAAGAAACCCACATACCTTAACTTTGAAGAATCCTTGAAGAAGATTGGAAACGGATACTTGAGGCTTGAATGACAACCTTATGATCCGGATGAGTTTTGAAACTTGAAATTTGGAGTGAAATATTTGTCTAAGTATTTGAGTGAGTATTGGGGATGTCTTGAATAATATGAGGGTAAAATATAGCTAAGTATAGGTATTTTAATGCATGGAAACACTTAGGCCCAAGACCCAAAAGTCTTGGATCGAGATAGAAAAATAGTGCACAAAAATACATAGTAGCGCGCCGTTGGCGCGTCGCGCAAGGGGCGTGAATTGCTCTCTTGAAATCGCATTTTGCGATTTGAAAATTTTGATATGGTTGGTTAAAAATCATGGTTAGAACCATTTCCCACTCAATTGGATCCCCTGATCAAGAATATGAAGTTGAATTTTCGATATCACGCATGGATTTTGAGATATATGGAAATTACGATTTTGGGCATTTCTGAGGCACATTTTCTGGCACTTTTGGGGGTCGTTTCACAAACTATGAAACCATCTTTTATAGGCCATATACCTACTCATGGGTTATGACTGGACTTGTAAAGTCCTTCCACACACATTCATTTTCTTAATCCTTTTGGCCTCATTCACAAAGGGTATCTATGCACCATAATGTTGTCCATCGATCGTCTTGTTAATCATAGGTCACTTTTCAGCAAACTCCAAATTCCTTCATGTTTGAGATTCACATCTACGATTGTATCTACAATATGTCATCCTTTCTACATGCCATCATCAGGTATGTAGGCTACCCCACACTTGGAACTTTTTCCCTTTCCTAAAGTTCATGTTTAAGGACTGACCTGTGGGCCATAAGTCCATCTATAGGCAATACCTTGGGTTTGTGAACTGACCACAAGGCATTTTCTGCCCAAAGTTTTATGCACTCTTAGGCTCCTAAACTACGGATCATTAGATTAACCCCCTACTTCCCCATAGCTTCATTCACACTTACCCTCCCCTTAGTCTTGCTTGCTAGTGATCATCTAAACCTATTTCCCTTATTTATCCCCATAGCATGAGTCTAAAGCACCGATTTCCCTTAGAATTGCTTGTTGATGCTTGTTTTATATTTTGCAACTACGAATATGTATGAGATATGCTAAGAGGCTTATTTGGGTTACCTTTGGATTTCCCATTCGCTGTGTCACACCTAGTCCCTAGGCTTAGTCATGACAAACATGGTATCAGAGAACTAGATTTGTAAATGGTCCTCAAATATCCAACACACCGCGTTGAGTAGAGTATTATTCATTTTTGTGAACCGCACCACAATTATGAATAGAAGACTATAAGAAATTTTAGGAAATGTTTACTTCATTATGATTCATGTTGTGCCATTAGAAGCACCTAAGCTTATTCCTCTAACTAACGATGCCCTTTATGTCATTTCTAGAAAATGCCACTAGGAAAAGTAAATTTGCCAAGGGATGAGGCCGAAGATCAAGCCCCTTCTATGTAACAAGAGGAGAATGTCACTCATGTGAAGTTTAGAACTACCTTCACTATGTTGGCTTAAGCTTTGGCCAACCAAGATAATAGAAAGGTTTTCATTCCTCCCCAAGCACCTACCCTGAAAATAAAAGTTTGGGATATCATGAGGATAAACCCGCTGGAGTTTAGGGAACAAAGATTAATGAGAACCCGATTGAGTTTCTTGTTAAGGCTTATAGAATTGCAGTCGTATAGGTGTGCCATTGGAGGAGAAGGCCGAGTTTGTGGCTTGTTAATTGAAAGGGGTGGAAAAGGTTTGTTATGCCTAATGCATCAAAGAAAGAGGTGTTGAAGCAGGCCGAGTTGGATGGGAGGAGTTCAAAGTGGCATTTTTGTATAGATTGTTTTCATTGGAGTTGAGGGACGCCAAAGTGCAAGAGTTCATAAATCTCAACCTAGGGCATATGAGTATGAGAGAGTATTCTCCTAAGTTCACCAAAGTTTCCAAGTATGCTCTAATCATGGTATTGGATCCAAGGGGTGGGATGAGTAAATTGATATCCAGTGTCTCAAAAATAATCTCCAAAGAATGCAGAATGGATATGGTCATCAAAGAAATTTATATCTCTCACTTAATTACCCATGTAGAACAAATTGAGGATGAGAAATTGAGGGAGAGGTTAAGGGAGTCTAAGAGAGTTAGGATGGATGGTGGTGGATTTTCCCACCAAAAGGGTGGTGGGCATAGTAAATTCCAAGTTGGTCACAAGTAAGGCAATGAAAGGTCATCTAATACTCCTCCTTCTAAGTTCAACAAAGATAAGGGGTCCAATCCAAAGCCCCAAGGAGGTATAGGTACACAAGCTTCTCCAAATTGTGCAAAGTGTGAAAAGCTCCATAACGGTGAATGTCTAGACAACTTAGATGTTTGCTTTAAATGTGGTAAGCTTGACTATTATGCAAAGGCATGTAGGAGTGGAAATGCAAAGCCTCAAGGCCAATGTCGATAAGCACAAGGAGCCCTAAAAGCTAATAGGTTCTATGCCCTTCATGGTCGTCAAGAGGTGGAAGAAGCCCCAAATATAGTTATCGATATGTTAAAAGTTTGTTATTTATGATGGTTATGAACTTTTAGATTCTATGGGGAAAATTTGTGTTTTGTCACACCATTTTTTGCTAATAGATTTCATGAATGTCTGAAAACTCTTGTTAAGCCTTTTAAAGTTAGCAGTTCCATTGGTGAGTCCATCATTGCACCAAAGGTTTATAGAGGTTGTCCCGTGTCCATCATGCATAAAGTTATTCCTTTTGTTTAGACTTTGATGTTATACTTAGGTGGATTGGTTGCATACTTCTTATGCCTCCATAGATTGTCGACCCGTAGTGTCAAGTTCCAAGTTCCAAATGAGCTTACTCTTTAGTGGAAAGGTGGTGATTCTTCATGTAAAGGTTAGTTTATTCCCTATCTCAAAGCCCCCAAAATGATTTCTAAAGGGTGTATCTACCATTTGGTATGGGTTATAGATATCAAATTCGAAAGTCCATTACTTGATTTGGTTCCCCTAGTCAATGAGTTCCTCGATGTGTTTCTCGAAGAGTTACCCGGTTCCCTCCCATGAAGGAGATATATTTTGGCATAGATCTTTCACCTGACACCCAACCTATATCAATCTCTCCTTATAGAATAGCCCTTGTGGATTTAAAGGAATAAAAGAGCAATTGAAGGATTTGCTAGAGAAGGGATTTGTTAGACCTTGTAGGCCCTCATGGGGTGCCCCAGTATTATTTGTAAGGTAGAAGAATAAGTTACTCCATATGTGTATCAACTATCGCCAACTCAACCATCAAGAACACATATCTACTCCCAAGGATCGATAGCCTAATAGATCAATTACAAGGGACTAAGCACTTTTTCATAATTAATTTGAGGTTTGGATATCATCAATTGAGGGTGAGGGAATGTTATATTCCCAAAAATGACATTAAAGACAAGGTATGGACACTTTGAATTTGTGGTGATATCTTTTGAGTTAACCAATGCACCAGCTATCTTTATGGACCTTATGAATAAACTCTACCTTGATATATTTGTGGTGGTATTCATTGATGACATTTGGTTTATTCATGGGATGAAAAAGATCACTAATAGCATTTGAGGGTGGCCTTACAAACGTTGAAGGATGGGAAGTTGTTTGCCAAGTTCAACAAATGTGAGTTTTAGTTGAAGGAGGTTGTATTTCTTAGGCATACCGTGTCTGATGATCGGATAAAAGTTGACTCCAAAAAAGATGAAAGCAATGAGAAATTGGCCAAGGCCATTGACTCATATAGACATTAGGAGTTTCTTGGTCCTAGTGAGGTATTATAGAAGATTTGTTCAAAGGTTCTGCCACCATTACAGTAAAACAATAAAAAAACTGAAGTTTGTATAGACGGATGAATGTGAGAAAAGATTCCAAACTTTAAAGGCTCAGTTGTCGTCGGCTCCGATCTTGACTTTGTCAGAGGGTACCGATAGGTTCATTGTTTATTATGATGCCTCAAGAATTGGTTTGGGGTATGTGTTGATACAAAAATGGAAAGGTTATTACCTATGCTTCAAGGCAACTAAGGGTGCATGAGAAGAGTTATCCAACATATAATCTTGAGCTAGCGATCGTGGCGTTTGCATTGACAATTTGGCATCATTATTGTATAGGGTCCACATTGATGCGCTCACCGACCATAAGAGTCTCAGCATATGTTTACACAAATAGATCTCAATTTAAGGTAAAGAAGATGGTTGGAACTTCTCAAATAAGAGTGTGAAGTATCACCTGGGAAAGGCTTATATCATTGCCAATGCACTTCGTAGAATGTCCATGGGTAGAGTGTCACACCTCAAAGATGACGAGAAGAGAGAATTGGCAAAGGAAGTACATAGGTTGGCTAGATTGGGTGTAAAATTCAGTGAGGCCGAGAATGGTGGTGTCATGGTGGTAAATAGCTCCGAGTCATCATTCATTGAGGATTTCAAGTCTAAACAAGATCTTTATCATTCCTTGGTTGAATTGAACCATTGGTAAATTAAGGAAAGATAGAAGTCCTCTCACGAGGGGGAGATGGGGTGCTTCATTATTAAGGGAAATTATGTGTACAGGATGTTGATGGTTTGACAAATTTTATAGTGCAAGAGGATCATAATTCTTCCTTTCCATTCACCCCAGTTTCACTAAGATGTATAGAGACTTGAAGGAGTTCTACTAGTGGTGGAACAGAATGAAGAAGGATATTGCTAAATTTGTGGCTAACTACTCCAATTGTCAACAAGTTAAGGTGTACCACCAAAGACCGAGTGGCTTGCCTCAAAATATTGAGATTCCTACTTGAAAATGGGAAGAGATTAACATGGACTTTGTAGTTTGGTTCTCTAAGGCCAAGAGGCACTTCAATTTTATATGGGTGATAGTAGATCAAATGACGAAAGTGGCTCACTTATTGTCAGTTGATTAAGTTAAGTTATATATTGGGGACCTGGTGAGGTTGCATGGGATTTCATTGTCCATCATTTTGAATCGTGGTACCCAATTCACCTCCTACTTTTGGAAGTCATTCCAAAGAGGTCTTGGTACTATGGTGAAGTTAAGTACCATTTTCTATCCTCAAAATGATGGGCAATCTGAAAGAACAATTTAAACATTAGAGGACATGTTGAGGGCTTGTGTCTTGGAATTCCAGGGAAGTTAGTATCATCATCTACCTATTATGGAGTTTGCCTACAATAATAGTTATCATTCAAGCATTGAGATGACACTATTTGGGGCTGTATATGGTAGACTATGTAGGTCATCAGTGTGATGGTTTGAAGTTAGGGAAATTACCTTGATTGGACCGGAATTGGTCATATATGCCTTGGAAAAATTAAGGCTCAAAGAGAAAGATTGAATGCCGACCAAAGTAGAAAAAGGTCCTACTCCGATGTGAGGAGAAGGGACCTTGAGTTTAATGTTGGTGATTGGGTTTACTTGAAGGTGTTACCAATAAAAGGTGTGGTTTGATTTGGAAAGAAGGGAAAGTTGATCCCTATGTATGTATGACCTTATAAAATTATGATAAGGGTTAGTAAGGTGGCATATGAGTTAGAGTTTCCATTGGAGATGAACACAATTCATCCGGTGTTCTATGTGTCAATATTGAGGAAGTTCATGAGGGATCCAAATTCCATAATTCCATTGGAGGATGTGAAGGTTGAGAAGAAGTTGACATATGAAGAAGTTCTGATAGAATATATTAGATAGGCATGTAAAGAGATTGAGGGAAAAAGATGTAGCATCCGTTAAGGTCCTTTGGAGGAACTAACAAGTAGAAAGTGCGACTTGCGAAGCAGAAGCGGATATGATGAAATGATATCCCTATCTTTTCACTCTACTCAATCCTAACGTAAATAGACAATCATGTTCAAGATTTCAAGTTATAAGTCTTAGCCCTTAGAGTCAAGTTGCATGCATTCATATTCATGGTATCATGTTTTAAGGGCATTTTGATGCATAAGTTTGAGATTTTATGAAAATGATGTCTAAGTTGAATTGATACATTTATGTTAGGGCTAAAAGGTATCTTGTTATTCCTAAAGAGCGTAATTTCATAACATTTGGGGACGAATGTTCTCGGGGGTAGAGATTGTAACACCTCCAAATGAGACTCGGAAAGATTATATGATGTCTTTCTTGAATATCTTAAAAACTGTGCATTATTTCCCAAATCCAACTTCGTAATCCTTTTTAGGAAGCAAAATTTGTAGAAAAAAATTATTTTGATTTTTAGATCACTCATATCAAAAAAATAATTTTTCGCATGAAATTACATAAATCAGAAAAGTGTGCGACAATTCCATGTCGCCCACTTGTTCCCCCATAGTATAAAAGTGGCCTAAACCCATTTCTAGGCCAAAAAGGGGAGAAATGAAGTTTAAGAAAAATTACACAGTAGGGGACCAGGGCCGCTATGCGCCTGTGTTCCAGCACTATGTAAATTTTTCTAAACTTCTATGGATTTAAGTGAGGACAGTTTGGACTGAACCCAACACCTTTATATACGTAAATACTAAAATATTCGCCTATTATTTGACCTAAATCTCTCTCTAAACACTCTAAAATCATCCCAAAACTCTCTCTAGAATCCTCCACCAAGTTTTTTCAATTTCTTGGGGATCAAACTTCCTCCATTGAAGACAAGGTTTCCAAAAGTTTTCTCAAGGTTCTTCAAGTCTCCTTCTTCAAGCTTCAAGCTTTAAAACGTATGAGGATTTCTTCATTCATGGGTTCTTCCACCTATGGAGGCCCAAAACCTAATTTACTAAATCCTTTAAGTTTAGATGTTGATGTCTTATGGGTTCTTTCTAATTGCCTATTAAGCACGAGTTATATCAAGATTATTCATCTATTGCATGAAATTGCAAGAATAGATTTTAAGGGTTTTCTATTGTGAAGTTATTTTATGGTTATCAAAGTTATGAAAGTTATGATACCATGAGTTATTATGAAATTTATGATTTTATGAGATGAATTACATGTTTCTATATCCAAGTTCCAAAGATGATATGTATGATGTGGTGGATTATTTAAGAATGATTTAAATTGATGATTATCAATACATTGATGCATAGTCCTCTTGAGTTACATGATTTAGAGTTTACATGCATGAAATCCACCCAATTATCATATCAAAGTTCTCTTAGGGAATATGATCTCCAAAGATGAAGGTTCAGTTACAGGTTATGAAAGTTAAAGTTAAGATGTTCTGAATCTCTCATATGAAAGTTAAAGTTAAGGATGGTGAAAGGAAAATTCTCACGAAAAAGATAGATTTCTTATGATGAGGATAAGTCCTACATGTGGATCTCAAGTTAATATGAGCTACTCTTTGTATAAAATGATTATGAAGCTATACTTTTAAGTTTGTAAATATCTATGATTATGCATATATATTCAAATGTATTCCATGGGAATGACTTAACACCGAGTAGGAAATTGTGGTGGGGTTCAGTAAGAGAACCCTAGAAGCCACCCTTTGTCTCTTTAACTATGTGCCACCATAGGAGCCCTTGTAGGATAAGCTAGGCTAGTGGATCCGCGCAAGCCATATCATTCACTAAAGATGCATTTGCAAGGTTATGGAGTTCTACCTTTGTCACGACCCAAGCCTAGGGCCTAGTCGTGACACGGCGCAAAGGGACCCCAAGCAAGCTTCTTAGAACATCATTACACATCCTTGGTCGCGAAAGCAATAGTTACAACATAAAAGAATAAGAATAAGGAAAACAGGACTAGGGGAAAGCTTGCACAACATCATAATCAAGAGAAAAGGGATAAGCTCATATCATATACATCAAGAACAATATAGTCAAGGCTCTTAGCATCGATACATAACATGTCCAACAAACACCTCTATACATAGATAAGAACGGGGGCCAAGACAAAGTAACCGGGCTCACCCTCATGGTCAAAATAGACAATAAATAAGAATGTCTCAATACATAAAAGGAGAATCATAGATTAAGGTCCCCGGAGTGGAGGACTCACCAACTAGCTTGAATTGCACTGACTAGCCACGTGGAGGAGGAGGATGATCAACTTGAGCACTGGTTCCTACATGGCGACATCATGTTGGCGTAGAGTTTGCTTTAGTACATTTGAATGTACTAAGTACGTAGAATGCAATGTAAACTAGACTTAAGCATCATAATCAAAATGCATAACAATAGGCAATAGGCATACTTATAATAATATGACATGTATGGTCAATGCATAAATCAAACATGCTTAAGTAATTCATGCTCATATAGAATATCATATGCGTAGAAGATACCAAGATAGATTTCCAACCCCTTGGTAGGTTAGTGATGATGCAACCCATCACCCTAGTGTGTGAGGTACAAACCCTCCATCAAGGTTAGTGATGACAGCACCCATCATCCTAGTGTGTGAGGTACAAAACCCTCATCAAGGTTAGTGATGATAGCACCCATCACCCTAGTGTGTGAGGTACAAACTCCTCATCAAGGTTAGTGATGATAGAACCCATCACCCTAGTGGTTGAGTTGTTAACCCCTCAACTAGGTCATCTAGATCGGGCATGGTCTAATACAACACTTTACATAGAATATATTGTATACATGAGCTCATTTCATCATCATGTAGTCAATCATATCATATCTCATGCTTTAGGCCTTCAACTCTATATCCGGACTTTTTATCACACTTAGAGGATGCGTAATGCTAGTATAAAATCATGAAATACAGGGATGAAATCATGCAAGAAAATCCATTGTAAAACCATCAATCAACACCTTGCAACACCCTCTAGAAATATACATCAAAACCCCTCATCATATCTTACAATATGTCAAAGATCTATAGCTCAAAACATAGAAAAATAGTCATAACTTTACATAGCTTTAACATAGAGGCAATGAATTTCATAATAATTAAGACCCATTTGTAAATCAACTTCAAATCATGCAATTTGAGTAAAAGGAGTCTTAGGTATCATGGGTAAAAGGAACCCATTAAAGAAACCACATACCTTAGCTTAGAGATGAACTTGGTGAAGATTGGAGCTGGAGACTTGAAGCTTGAAGAAGAACCTTGAAGGAGAACCTTAGCTTAGGATGAGGGTTTGGGACTTGAGTTTAGGGAGTAAAAATATAACTAAGTGTTTGAGTAAGTATTGGGAAATATTTTAGATGATATGAGGGTGAAATTTGTCCAATTATAGGTAAAAACACGTTTGGGAACACTTAAGCCCAAGAAGTAGAAGTCTTGGACCAAGCTAAAAAAAATAGTCCCCAAATGTATTGGGACGCATCGCGACGGCAACGGGGAAACCCCACTGGAATTTGCAATCTTGGAATTTCATAATTGCTAATTTTTCGCTCTTAAATCAGGGTTAGACCATTTTTCACCTAATTTGGACCCCCTGAACAAGAATATGAAGTTGGGCTTTCAAAATAGCAAATAAATTTTTAGATATATGGAATTTAAAATTCCAGGCATTCCGAGGCACGTTTTCGGGTGCTTTTCAGGGTCGTTTCAATATCTCCCCTTGGGAACATTACGTACAAAACAAGAATGATCAAAAAATATCAGCCCCAACTAAAGTGCAACATTACATTTAAAACATCATTTTCTTCAAAATCTTAATGTAATTGTAAAATCATCATAAACTTGCCAACTTAAACATGAATGCATATGAATGACATAGAGGCTGAAACATAAGACTTGAAATCATATAGGGGACTTAGAATTAGTACCTTAGGCTTGAGTGGAGTGGAAAAGATAAGGATACTATTTTTGCATGTCCGATTTGGGTATTGTGAGCAGTTCAATGTTGAGGAGGTAAGACGAGCTATTAGTAGGATGAAGAGGGGGAGGGCGATTGG
>JAPFFP010044412.1:0-12437 GCA_026153255.1 Solanum medicagineum
AACTCTTTTGTTCATTGAAGTCAAAATCTGGGCAGCAACCTTAGATATATATATATATATATATATATATATATATATATATATATAACTCAAACAATGTTAAGAACATCAAATTCTCTTCATAGCAAATCCCACAAACCATTTAGAAATCACTAAAACAAAAGGAATCCTCCATATCAACATATACCTCTTGATTTCTATGGAGAAACCTTACTAAAAATACAACTATAATCACTTACCTTTGTCTTCAAGGTTGAGATCCTCCATAAGAACCCTAAAAGAGTTTTTGTCTGCTGCTTAGGGTCAAGAAACATTGAGAGAAACTTGGAGAGAGAGAGTTTGGGAAAGCTGAATTTTTTTGCTAAGTGCAGAGAGTGAAGTTTTTTGCTGCTTATACCCCTTTTTAAAGGGATAATTTGGACGAAATTATTTGGTCATTTTGACCAAATAAAATATCTTATAATAAGACCCAACAATCAGCAGCTGGTTCCCCAAAAAATTGGGCCAAATGGGCATCAATTTCCAAAGGACTTGGCTGCCAATTTTCAGCATTCCTCTTAAATTCATTTTTGCCCCAAATAGTCCAATGATTTGTGTTACTCTTGGGCCTTTATCACACTGTTCTTGGACTAAGATAAGGTCCACTTATGATCCTAAAATATGGTCTAAAATTACTCCCTTAAAACTGATTTTATTCGTACTCATACTTGAACAAATTTGACGTTGAACCTCGTCTCCGTTTAGCTAGCAAATTCAAGGTAAGCAAGTAGATGAATCACCTACTAGATTATTAATTCATACAATCACCTCAATCCTCTCACTTTCTTTAGGGTTATGATATCCTCAATTTAACACATAACACATATACACAAGACCCTCTTAAGCGTTAGATGCCCATATCACCCGTTAACACGAGAATCAAGCACTTTCAAGAATTGATGCTACTTTGACCAATCCATATCATGATTTATTCACATATAATTATTACATGTAAAACGTGGGGTGTTACAATTAAATGCCTCCCACTTCCAAGTAGGAATCTCTATGTATTGGGTTGGGCCACCCGATCTTTGATGTTCGGCTTTGACTTGTTGACGACTATGGCAACACCCAAAACAAATTTAGCAATGTCCCTCTTCATGCCTCCCCACAAATACACATCCCTCAAGTCTCTATACATTTTGGTGGAGCTGGGGTGAAAAAAACAAGAAGTGTTATATGCCTTATCAAGAATTCTCTTACTCAAACCATCAACATATGGCACACACAACCTACCTTGGTATCTAAGGGCCCCAGCTCCCCCTTGGGAGAAAACCTCTATTTTGTCCACATTCACCAAGGCCTTCAATTTAAGCAAGGAGAAGTCCAGATCTTATTTCGCTATCACCTCATCAACCAAGAAAGATTTAGAACCATCAGCAACAACTATACCATTACATATTTCTTCCAGCATAACCCCCAATCTCACCATTCTATTCACCTCCCCAGCCATCTCCCTATCACCACCATCCACATGAGCTTGGCTACCGATAGACACCCGACTCAAAGCATCCGCCACAATATTTGCCTTACCCGAATGACAATACACACTCATATCATAATCTTTGAGAAGTTCTAGCTACCTTCTTTGACTCAAGTTGAGATCTTTTTGTGTGAAGACATATTGAAGGATATGATCGGCGAAGATATCAACATGCACCCCATACAAATAATGATGCCAAATCTTTAATGCAACCACCACAGCAGCTAATTCAAGATCATGGGTAGGGTCGTCCCTTTCATGCACTTTGAGTTGCCTAGAACCATAGGCTATCACCTTACCATTTTGCATTATCACACAACCCAAACCAATTCAAGATACATCACAATAAACAACAAAACCCTCAAGACCATCCGGTAGTGACAATATATGAGCGGACACAAGTCTATTTTTCAATGTTTAGAATCTTTTCTCACATTCATTGGTCCACTTAAACTTAATCCTATGTTGAGTCAATTTTGTCATAGGGGAAGTAATGGAGGAGAACCCATTCACAAATCTGCAACAGCAACCCTTAAGGCCCAAGAAACTCCTAATATCCAACGGGGTCAATGGTCTAGGCCAATTCCTAATCAAAACGGTCTTCTTAAGATCCACTTTAATGCCATCCCGCGACACCACATGACCCAAGAATGCAATCTCCTTCAACAAAAATTCACACTTGTCATATTTAGCATACAATCTCTCCTTCCTCAATCTTTGCAAACAACCCTCAAATGGCCCATATGGTCCTCCTTACTATGTGAATAGATCAATATATCATTAATGAAGACCACAACAAAGGAATCAAGGTAGGGCTTGAAGACGCTATTCATTAGGTCTATGAAGATGGTCAGTTTATTAGTCAACCCAAAGGACATCACCACAAATTCATAATGCCCGTATCTAGTCCAGAAGGCAATCTTGGGAGTATCAAACTCCCTCACCCTCACTTGATGATACCCAGACTAAAGGTTAATCTTAGAGTAGAAGCCAGCCCCTTGCAATTGGTCAAACAAATCATCAATTCTCTGAAGAGGAAATCTATTCTTTATAGTGACCCTATTGAGTTGCCGATAATCAATGCACATTCTAAGTGACCCGTCCTTCTATTTCACAGATAACACCGGAGCACCCCAAGGTGATTGACTAGGTCTAATAAATCCTTTTTCCAACAAATCTTTCAATTGATCGTTCAACTCCTTCAACTCTGCCGGGGCCATACGGTAAGGGGGAATGGAGATAGGTTGAGTATGGGGAAGAAGATCTATGCCAAAGTCTATCTCCCTTTAGGGAGGGACACCGGGAAAGTCATTTGGGAAGACATCAAGAAACTCATTTACAATGGGGACCGACTCAATGGAAGGGACCTTGGACTCCACATCTTTAACCCTCACGTGATGGTACAAACACCCTCTAGATATCAACTTATGGGCTTTAGTGCATGAATAGAATCTGCCTTGACCACCACATTTTGTCTTTCCCACTCAAGGACAGGTTCATTTGGCAATTGAAACTTGATCTTACAGCTTCCACAATCAATGGAAGCATAGTATGCATGCAACCAATCCATCCCAAGAATCACATCAAAGTCTACCATGTCTAATTCATCAAGAGCACAAGGCAACAACTTATTCAAAATGCAAATATGACAACTCCTATAAACTTTTCTAACAATAGAGGCACTAATAGGAGTAGACACTTAATATGGCTCATGCAACAACTTGGGAATAACATGGAACTTTTTAGAAACAAAAGGGGTAACAAAGGAAAGAGTGGCACCCAGATAAATCAAAGCATACACATCAAAGTCAAAGATTTTCAACATACCAGTAATAACATCGGGGACCTCACCAGGCCCTTGCCTTCCATGTATAGTATAAAATCGATTGTTCCCTGGGGCACCACCTTGAGCACTAACTCTCTATAATGGGACCACATTAGCACCCTGAACCTTAGCCATAGTTTCTCGGACAATCTAACTTCTTGTGACCAAACTCCTCATATTCATAGAATGCATTAGAATCGCTCAAACATAGGCCCCTGTGATTCCTTCCACATCTAGGACACACTTCATTAGGAGCCATTCCACCCACATCTTGAGGCCTAGGGAAGTCATTGGCGAACCCCCTATTAGTAACATGAGGAGGCCCTTAGCCTTGATGAAATCTAGCACCCTTTTGGAACCTACTCTAAAAATGGGCCCTCTTAGCCTCATGACCTTTCCTCTTTCTCAAATTTTCTTCCTCCATTTCCTAGGCATAAGTCATCAACCGAGATAAGTCCATGTCACCAATTAACAAGGCGGACCAACATTTTTCACTCACCAAGTCATAGACACCCACCACGAATTTATTCATCCTTGATCAAGGATCGGCTATCAAATGAGGAGCATACTTTGAAAGTTGATTAAACTTGAGGGCAGACTCCCTCACACTCATGGCACCTTGTTTAAAGTTCATAATCTCTACCAACTTTGCCTTCTTAAGCTCAAGAGTGAAAAACCGATTAAGGAAGGCCAATTTAAACTCCTCCCAAAGAACCATATTACCAACCCCCTTCTCACCGTTCCATTACTCATGCCAAATTTAGGCTACCCCTTTGAGTTGGTACGCTGCCAACTCTTCCTTTTCATTTGTCCCAACACCCATGATATTTTAGATTTTATAGACCTCATCAATGAACTCTTGTGGGTCTTCATCCACCTTTGACCCATGGAAAACCGGAGGATTCATCCTCATAAAGTCTCTTACCCTAGCTCCTAAGGTATTAGCATGAGGGGCTTGGGCCCCTTGTTGGACTTGGTTGGCCAGCACTTGGACAAGTAATAGTAAGAGCATCTCTGAGCTCACCATTGTTAGGTTGCTCCTCATGAGTTTGGGACCGTCTTCCTCTAGTGTTTGGCATGATCTAACATAGCTAAGAACAATCGTTGGGGGGAAAAACTCACTACAACTCTATAGCATGACATAGAACATGAAGAAGGGAAACATTTCCTAAAACGCCTCAGAGCCTCCTATTCATAGTCATGGCGCGCTTCATAACCATAAATAGGACTCTAATCGACTCGGTGTGAAAGACTCTGAGGATCTATCAACCTAGTGATCTGTACCAAGTTTGTGATGATCCAAGCCTAGGGACTAGACGTAACGCAGCGAATGGGGAACCCGAAGGAACCCTAATCAAGCCTCTCAACTTATGATTACACATCATTGGTCGCGAAAGCATATAAAAGAACTAAAATAATATTAAGGGGCAGAGGAGGCTAAGGGATAGCTTGCAAAACAACATCAATAAGGGCCACAGAGTCATTACTCATAACACAGATATATAACTTGTCCAACAAACACCTCTATATACATAGATAGAGCAGGGGCCAAGACAAAGTGACTAGGCTCACCCTCATAGTCAAAATAGAACATAAGAAAGTATCTTATGACACAGATAATAGCAAATCATAGATTAAGGTCCGCGAAATGGAGGATTCACCAACAAGCTAAGAATAGCCCTGACTAGCCACGTGGAGGAGGAGGATGATAAACTTGAGCATCAGTCCCTATATGGTGATATCATGTAGGCAAGAGCATGCGTTAGTACGTTTGAATGTACTAAGTATGTGGGGCGCAATGCAAAAATAGATAGACATCATACTCAAAATACACACATTAGACAATAGGCATAGTATAAAAATATGACATGTATGACCAATGCATAAGTAAAAACATGCTTTCAATAACTCATGATCATATAAGATATCATATGTGTAAAAGAGACCAAGCTAGAATCCCAACTATGGTTGGGAGACGCCATTCACACCTGGACACCCAGGTGGCAAGGTACATACCCCTCACATGGTTGACGCCATTCATACTTTGACACCCTGGTGGAAAGGTACATACCCCATACATAGTTTTATGCCATTCACACATGGACACCCTGGTGGCAAGGTACATACCCCTCACATGGTTGATTCTACTCACACCTGGACACCCTACTGGTAAGGTACATACCCCTCACATGGTTATCTGGGCTCCTATACCCCTCGGACGGGGCATTGGGCTAATGCAACACATTATATAGAACATATATATATATCATGTACATAAGCTCATTTGATCATCATAACATCATTCATATCATATCTCATGCTTCTAACCTTCAATTCCTCAAGAAACTATAACCGGACATTTTATCAAACACTTGGGGCGTTTGTAATGGGGGTAAAAGAACACGCAATTTAGAGATGAAATCATGCAGGAAAATTTGTAGTAAAACCATCAATCAATACCTTGCGATACCCTCAATACATTCACGTCAAACCCCTCATCAGATCCAACATTAGATCCAAGATTTAGAGCTCAAAACTTCTAAAACAACCATACTTTCATGAACTAAAATCACTGTGCAGTAAATTTCTTAATAACAAGAACCACATGTAAAATCAAATTTAAATCATACAACATTAGTAAAAAGGTGCTTTAGGCACCATGGGTAGAAGGACTCAATGGTTCAACACCACATACCTTAGCTTTGGAGAAGTTCTTGGTGAAGTTTGAAAATGGAGGCTTGAAGCTCGAAGAAAATCCTTAGTTCTAGATGAGGGTTTCGAGTCTTGAATTTTGGAGCAAAAATATCGCTATGTGTTTTAGGGAGTATTGGGAAATGTTTAGGATGATATAAGGGTGAAATTTGGCTAAGTATAGATAAAAACAGGTTTGGGAACACATGGGCCCAACACTTAGAATATTTGTTGCAGAGGAAAATACTGGCAGGCAACATACACTCTCTGCTTCGCAGAGAGGACACAGAGAATGAGATACGCTGAAGCGCTCCCTTGACGTGTCACGGAGGGAACGCGTAAACCATATGGAATTCGTCACTTAAAAGCTTATAATTGCTAATCTTTCACTCTTTAATCGGGATTAGACCCTCTTTCACATAATTTTAACCCCATGATCACGAATATGAAGTCGAATTTTCGAAATAACAAATGGATTTTAAGATATATGAAAATTAAAATCTTGGAATTTCGAGGCACATTTTTGGGCACTTTTTGGGGTTGTTTCAATATATCCCGCTTGGGAACATTCGTCCCCGAATGTGAAAGAGATGTACAAGACAAGAGTGATCATGAACAAATTAGCCCCAGCAAGAAAGCAACATAACATGTAAAATACCATTTTCAAAATCTCAACATAAGTGTAAAATAATCGTAAGTTTACCAACTTAAACATGAATGCATATGAATAACATAGGGGATAAAATGTAAGACTTGAAAGCACATATGGGACTTAGGATTAGTACCTTAGCCTTGAGTGGAATGGAAAAGATAAGGATACCTCTTTTGCATATCTGCCTCGGCCTCACAAGTAGCACTTTTGACTTGTTGGTTCCTCCAAAGGACCTTAACGGATGCCACCTCTTTGTTCCTCGATCTATTTATCTGCCTATCCAAGATTTGGACTAGAACCTCCTCATAAGTTAAGTTATCCTCAACAACACCCACAACATCAAGAGGCACAATGGCATTAGGATCACCAATACACTTCCTCAACATAGAAACATGGAATACCGGATTAACAAAATTCATTTCACTAGGCAACGTCAACTCATAAGCTACCTTGCCAATCCTCTATCACCTCATAAGGAATAATATACCTTGGACTCAACTTCCCCTTTTTACCAAAATGGACCACACGTATCTTTGGAGAAACATTCTAATAGACACAATCACCCACTTGGAATTCCAGGTCTCTTCTTCTTACAACGGCGTAGGACTTTTGTCGACTTTGGGCTATCCTCAATCTTTCCCTAATCATCCTAAACTTCTAAAACGCATCCATAACCAGATCCATCCCCAATAAAGCCACCTCTCCAACCTCAAACCAACCTATCGATGATCTACAGCCTCTCCCATAAAGAGCCTCAAAAGGATCCATACCAATGGTAGAGTGATAGCTATTGTTGTAGGAAAACTCAATCAATGGAAGATGGTCATCCAAACTACCTTTAAGCTCCAAGACATAAGCCCTAAGCATATCCTAAAGTGTTTGAATTGTCCTTTTGGCTTGGCCATTCGTTTGAGAGTGGAAGGCCATACTGAGGTGAACTTTGGTACCAAAACCCCTTTGAAAAGACCTTCAAAAGTGTGAAGTAAATTGTGCACCATGATCTGATATAATGTATAAAAGAACCCCATGTAACCTCACTAACTCATGGATGTACAACCTTGCACTCTTAAGCCCCATATGTAATTTTAGACGATAGAAAGTGAGCTGATTTCGTCATCCTATCAACCACCACCGATATAGAATAAAAACCTTTCCTAGTCTTGGGCAACCCATCCACAAAATCCATATTAATTACCTCTCACTTCCAAGTAGGAATCTCTATGTCATGGGTTAAGCCACCCGGTCTTTGATGTTCATCTTTGACTTGTTAACAACTACGGCAACCAAAAACAAATTTAGCAATGTCCCTCTCATGCATCCTCACCAATACACATCAGCCGGGGTGGACAGAATAAGAAGAGTTATGTGCCTCATCAAGAATTCTCCCCCTCAAACCATCAACACATGGTACACACAACCTACCTTGGTATCTAAGGGCTCCAGCTCCCCCTTGGGAGAAAACCTCTATTTTGCCTTCTTTTACCAAGGCCTTCAATTCAAGCAAGGAGGAGTCTAGATCTTCACCTCATCACCCAAGGAAGATTTAGAACCATTAAAAATAACTACCCCATTACCCATTTCTTCCAACCTAACCCATTTCTCGCCAATCTATGCACCTCCCTAGCCATCTCCCTATCACCATCATCCGCATGAGCTAGGCTACCCATAGACACCTGACTCAAAGCATCCGCCACAATATTTGCCTTACCCGAATGATAATGCACACTCATGTCATAATCTTTGAGAAGTTCTAGCCACCTTCTTTGTCTCAAGTTGAGATCTGTTTGTGTGAAGACATATTGAAGGCTCTTATGATCAGTGAAAACATCAAAATGCACTCCGTACAAATAATGATGCCAAATCTTTAATGCAAATGCCACGGCAGCTAATTCAAGATCATGGGTAGGGCAGTCCCTTTCATGCACTTTGAGTTGCCTAGAAGCATAGGCTATGACCTGACCATTTTGCATTAGCACACTACCCAAACCAACTCTAGATGCATCACAATACACAACAAAACCCTCAAGCCCATCTGGTAGTGATAATATAGGAGCGGACACAAGTCTATATTTCAATGTTTGGAAGCTTTTCTCACATTCATCGGTCCAGTCAAACTTGACCCTCTTTTGAGTCAATTTTGTCATAGGGGAAGCAATGGAGGAGAACCTATTCACAAACCTTCAATAGCAACCCTCTAGGCCCAAGAAACTCAAATAATGTTCCAAAGCTTTTGTATGTTCTCCATTACTTGTGTGGATAAGCCCACCCCTTTCTGCTACATCCCGCAGCATCAGTCCGGTCCTGTAGAATTAATGCAACTTCCTTCAACCAAAATTCACACTTGTCATATTTAGCATACAGTCTCTCCTCCCTCAATCTTTGCAAACAACCCTCAAATGGCCCATAGGCTCCTCCCTACTATGTTAATAGATCAATATATCATTAATGAAGACCACAACAAAGAAATCAAGGTATGGCTTAAAGACGCTATTCATTAGGTCCATGAAGATGGTCGGTGTATTATTCAACCCAAAGGACATCACCACAAATTCATAATGCTCGTATCTAGTCTGGAAGGCTAACTTGGGAGTACCAAACTCCCTCACCCTTACCAGATGATACCTAGACTACAGGTCAATTTTAGAAAAGAAGCTAGCCCCTTGCAATTGGTCAAACAAATCATCAATTCTTGGAAGAGGATATCTATTCTTTATAGTGATCCTGTCGAGTTTCCTGTAATTAATGCACATTCTAAGTGACCCATCCTTCTTTTTCAGAAACAACACCGAAGCACCCTAAGGTGATTGACTAGGTCTAAAAAATCTCTTTTCCAACAAATCTTTCAATTGCTCTTTCAACTCCCTCAACTCCGCCGGGGCCATACAATAAGGGGGAATGGAGATAGGTTGAGTATGGGGAAGATGATCTATGCCAAAGTCTATCTTCCTTTAGGGAGGGACACCAGAAAAGTCATTTGGAAAGACATCAAGAAACTTGTTTACAATGGGGACCGACTCAATGGAAGGGACCTTGGACTCCACATCTTTAACCCTCACGTGATGATACAAACACCCTCTATAAATTAACTTATTGGCTTTAATGCATGGATTGAATCAGACTTGACCACCACATCTTGACTTTCCCACTCAAGGACGGGTTCATTTGGGATTTGAAACTTGATCCTATAGGTTCTACAATTAATGGAAGCATAGTATGCATGCAACCAATCCATCCCAAGAATGACATCAAAGTCTACCATGTCTAATTCATCAAGATCACAAGGCAACAACTTATTCAAAATGCAAATAGAACAACTCCTATAAACTTTTCTACCAATAATAGAGGCACTAATAAGAGTAGACACTTCATATGACTCATGCAACGACTCGGGAACAACATGGAACTTTTTAGCAACAAGAGGAGTAACAAAGGAAAGAGTGGTACCCACATCAATCAAAATATACACATCAAAGTCAAAGATTTTCAACATACCAGTAACAACATCGGGGACGTCACCAACCCTTTGCCTTCCATGTATAACCTAAAATTGATTGTTCCTTGGGGCACCACCTTGAGGACCACCTCTCCCCAATGGGACCACATTACCACCCTGGACATTAGCCACAGTTTCTTGGACAATCTACATTCTTGTGACCATGCTCCTCATATTCATAGCATGTATTAGAACCCCTCAAACATGGGCCCCTATGATTCCTTCCACATCTACGACACAGTTCATTAGGAGCCATTCCACCCACACCTTGAGGCCTAGGGAAGTCATTGGAAAACCCCCTATTAGTAACATGAGGAGGCCCTTAGCCTTGATGAAATCTAGCACCCTTTTGGAACCTACTCTCAAAACGGGCTCTCTTGGCCTCATGACCCTTCCTTTTTCTCAACTTTTCTTTTTCCATTTCCTCGTCATAAGTCATCAACCGAGACAAGTCCATGTCACTAATTAACAAGGCGGACCAACATTTTTCACTCACCAAGTCAGAGACACCAACCACAAATTTATTTATACTTGATCTAGGATCGGCTACCAAATGAGGAACATACTTTGAAAGTTGATTAGACTTGATGGAATACTCTCTCACACTCATGGCACCTTGTTTCAAGTTCATAAACTCTACCAACTTTGCCTCCCTATGCTCAAGAGTGAAAAGCCGATTAAGAAAGGCCAATTTGAACTCCTCCAAAAGCACGACATTACCAACCCCCTTCTCACCCTTCCATGGCTCATGCCAAATTTAGGCTACCCCTTTGAGTTGGTACACTTCCAATTCTGCCTTTTCATTTGGCCCAACACCTATGATATTCAAGATTTTGGAGATCTCATCAATGAACTCCTGTGGGTCTTCATCCACCTTTTACCCATGGAAAATCGAAGGATTCATCCTCATAAAGTATCTTACCCTATCTCCTGGGGTATTAGCATAAGGGGCTTGGGTCCCTTGTTGGACTTGGTTGGGCACCACTCGAGCAAGCATAGTAAGAGCACCTCGGACCTCACCATTGTTAGGTTGCTCCTCGGGAGTTTGGGCCAGTCTTCCTCTAGTATTTGGCATGATGTAACATAACAAAGAACAATCATTAGGCCGGAAAAACTCATTACAACTCTATAGCATGAAATAGAACATGAAGAAGGGAAACATTTCCTAAAATGCCTCATAGCCTCCTATTCATAGTCATGGCGCACTTCACAATTATGAATTGGACTCTAATCGACACGGTTTGTTGGACTCCGAGGATCTATCAACCTAGTGCTCTAATACCAAGTTTGTCACGACCCAAGCCTACGGTCTAGACGTGACACGGTGGATAGGGAACCCGAAGGAACCCCAATCAAGCCTCTCAACTTATCATTACACATCATTGGTCACAGAAGCATGTAAAAGAACTAAAATAAGATTAAGAGACAAAGAAGGCTAAGTGATAGCTTGCGAAACAACATCAATAAGGGACACAGAGTCATAGCTCATAACATAGATATATAACTTGTTCAATAAACACCTCTAAATACATAGATAGAGCGGGGGCCAAGATAAAGTAATCGGGCTCACCCTTATAGTTAAAATAGAAATTGAGAAAGTGTCTCAATACATAGATAATAACAATCATAGATTGAGGTCCGCAAAATGGAGGACTCACTAACAAGCTTAGAATAGCCCCGACTAGCCACGTGGAGGAGGAGGATGATCGACTTGAGCATCGGTCCATACATGGTGATATCATGTAGGCAAGAGTATGTGTTAATATGTTTGAATGTACTAAGTATGTGGGTGCAATGCAACAATAGATAGACATCATACTCAAAATGCACATATTAGACAATAGGCATAGTGTAACAATATGACATGTATGATCAATGCATAAGTAAAATATGTTTCAATAACTTATGATCTTATAATATATCATATGTGTAGAAGAGACCAAACTAGAATCCCAACTATAGTTGGGAGATGCCATTCACACGTGGACACCCTGGTGGCAAGGTACATACCCCTCCATGGTTGATGTCATTCAAACCTGGAGACCCTGGTGGCAAGGTACATACCCCTCACATGGTTGATACAATTCACACATGGACACCCTGGTGGTAAGGTACATACCCCTCACATGTTTATCTGGGCTCCTATACCCCTTAGACCAAGCATGGTCTAATGCACCACATTATATATATATATATATATATATATATATATATATATATATATATATATATATATATATTTTATAAATTTTTT